>CAKALG010017836.1:0-13478 GCA_916700815.1 Helicolenus hilgendorfi | reverse complement strand
CTGCTCTGTTCTGCGGGCTAAAGTGACGGCCCGAGTGCTCTGAGTGGCCGTAGGTGTGTGTGTGTTACGCAAGCCCTAATGGATGAAAAGATCATTGTTTTCAAGACGCCCACGGAGATGGTTCATGTAACAGATCCACTTGTGAAATCACAGCTTTTTAACATTTGGGTCTTGGCTTCAGAGGTGGTGATCGCTGCTGTGAGAGGGGAACATGAATGTTAAGTCCTCTGATGGTGTCGCACATAATTATTATCCATCATGGGGGTGGGCTCAGGAGACACACTAGCTTTCTCCCACTCTTATTTCCTTCAAAGACTATAATGTTTGTTTCTCGGTACAACCCAGAAAAAAAAGGGGTGGAATTATATGTAAATCACGAGATGTTTAGAACGACTTCAAACACTTTTTATACCACAACAAAATAAGATTATACCTTCCCTTCAATGTTGATAACATTACAATGAAAGTAGCTGGCAGCTGCTCAGGACTTTATAAATACCTTGGTAACACTTTACTTTAAGTCCCCTATTTAGCATTTCTAAGCATACACATTTAAAGGTGCTCTATACGATATTCAGAGCATTAATATTGCAGCGAACAACAACTTGCTATGTAAAGATATAGTGGAGTAATGTCTACCTGAGCAGAGAATGAAGTCACTCAGATCAGCTGAACGCGCCTTTTAGTGCATGTTAGTGCACGTGAATATGCCCCACTGGCTAGCTCACGGCCACAGCTCTGCACTGCACTCATATGGCGGTTACAATTAATAATGCCATCCCGACTGGCGGTGCTGTTGCAGAAGAGTCTACTTACAACTACAGTACAGTGTGTTATAAACCACGTATTCAATGTTTACATACTGCTTATCAATGCTAAATAGGGGGAATTCAATTTCAGTTTTGCCATCACTTCTGGTGCAATATTTCTTAATTTTCTTAAGCTTCCTAAAGTGTGGGTAACATATTTCTGTGGGAGTAAATTTGCTCTGTTTACTTACTGTGTTCTAGCTATATATGTGAAACTAAGTTACTTTAAACAACTGGAAAGGGAAAGTAGAGATAGTTTTACATTTTGGAGCTTAAGTTTTATTTATTTTTATATGTAAATCTACTAATTAGGAGAGATGTTTGTTGAGACCTATATAGCAGGTCTGCAGAGTTGCAATGCTAGAGTGTACTATTGAGACTTCTGTGACTCTGTTTATGGCGTTACATATGCAAAGACAGTATTTATGCATGACAGATTCTGTGAATGCTTGGTCTCTCTACAGTTGCAGGTATATGGATTTATGCACATTTTTCCTTATTCATAATTATTAGAAAAAAAATTGATGTATCTTTTTGTAACATCAGTGTGCATTTTTGCCGTCTTCCTTTATCTCCTCTTGCTCAGGACTTTTCCGTGGGGAGGCACAAAGAGAATTTATGCAGACCCTGTGAATGTTCCTCTAGAATTGCAGAAAAGTTATGCTGATGCCACCTCTGGTACCTATAGCAATAAAATGCTAGACACCAGCCCAGCATCTTTCTCTTAGCTGAGAGAAGCAACTACACACTGTGTGTATAAGAAGCACTGGAATAGCAGTGAGGCTTTTTTGATTTTTAATTATACCAGAAAGTAGTGCAAATTGAAATCATGTGTTTGAATTTGCTGCCCAATATTTGAGATGTCAACACATTAATATTTTATGTTCATTGGTTGGGGAAAATAAATACATAAATGTTTTAAACTTTTCGGAAAACTTTTCTCTTCTTCTGTGAGAACTTCTAGAAAGTCTTCTGTTAATGATAGAAAAGACTATTATCAGATTTAAAGTTTTCCTTTTGAGAAATAAACAACAAGCAGGTGTGCTCTTTGTAACCTTAAGTCTGCAAACAATGTTTAAAAAGCCAATTTGTGTCGAAAGGCATCACCCATGTTTGCTCCTCTGGATAAGAGCAAGGTGATAAGAGTGGAAACAAACTTTTTTGAGATAGTATAAATTAAAAGTGTCTCCTCTCTCTAGGATTAGCTTTTTATCTCCCGATGTGACTGTTCTAAATAGGCTGTGAAGGGCGGAAGCTGCTCGTATGCCTTAAAAAACGGCCTGATGATCCTACCTGCTTCTGGGCAGGAACATGGACTCCTTGATGAAGACGGAGCCGGAGAGCAGGATGTACCAGCAGCTTCCGATGTCGTCAGGGCTGGAAGACAGAAAGAGAGACGCAATGAGTACAAATTAGCACAGAATGATATGGAGGTGAACAAAATATATTGATTTTGAATAGTGAATAGAGTTCTTCCCGACAAGCCAACATGACATGACATGTACCAATCGATTCCTTAGTTTTTTATAGTTTCATATGATATGATTATCTTCACTCTAGCTTTAAGACTGAGCCAGCTACAACCTCTGAAAGACAGAATAGTGTTGAATTGTTAAGAGGTTAATAGTATATATAATAAAAGATCGATACTTGACATCCGTGTATCGACACAATATTGCAATATTATGCTGTATCGATTTTTTCCCCCACTCCTAATCGGCCCTGCTACACAATGATCAACCATTTTGATAATCTTTAAAGTCATCTTTTAAGCAAAAATGTCAAAAACACACTGGTTAAGGCTTCTCAAATGTGAATATCTGCTGGTATTATTTGCTCCTCTATGATTGTAAACTGAATATATTTTGGTTTTGTTATGTTTGTCCCACAAAACAAGAAATAAAAAGGACCTCTACGATTGATCTATTATAAATCAAGAAAATCATCAACGGCTTAAACTAATCAGTTTTTTGAGCCCTACTCTCTTTAAGGTTGATATGTTTGCTTTGTCGTTTGCTTGATCTACACGGTGACGCAGTGGTGCTGCGATTTAATGCATCGGCTATGCAAGACTGCTCCCAGCGCCAAATACAGATCACTGCTTTTAGAAAAAAAAGAAAGTAAAAAGTAGAAAACATGAGAAAGAGAGAGCGCTGGAGAGGGAGAACTATGAATGAACCGAGGAATCATCGCTCATCCTCCCACACCCGTGGCCCTGCTGAAACGCTGCACAGACGAGGAAATTGGGCATCGCAGACGAAGTGAACTCAGACTGACCTCTGGATGATGTAGCTGGCTGTCAGGTTCTTACAACATGACTGGTAAACAAACACACAAGTACACACACACACAAACACATATACACAGTTACGCTGTACGTTTTGGCAATTTAATTTAAATTACAGACACTTCTTCAGGTATTATGTGCCATTACTAGTGAACCAGAGGCCTTATTAAGGAACATCAAAGATTCTACCGAGCGCTTCAGATAAACAACTCACTAAATATGAAAGTCATAAATTAAATTAACCCCGTCAGTTTTAATAAAGCATGCTGTTAATTATTTATAATTTAAGTGCATCAGTTTTGTTTACTTGCTCATCTCGTTTATCTCAGGACTTTCATGGCTACCAGAGGGATTGCAAAGAGATGATCTCACAAGGCTGAAATCGTCTGCATGCAGGATTATTAAAGAGGCCGTGTATGTTAACCTAATGTAAACAAATGTTATGCACACGGATAAAGAAGTTAATGCTTGCTTTCACTCATATGCAACCGGCCAGATGGCTCAAAGGACAAACATAACATGTGCAGTGTTTGTGCAGGTTAGTTCAAATATTTAGTTTTTTTACCTGGATTTTGGTAGATGTAGGATTCCATGTGTGTTTTTACTTTAATTTGAGATTAATTTTCCCCGTTCTACATCAAACATGTCCCCTTAAAGCCCTCTGACAGTAGAGGAAGAGGAAGTAAAAAGGCAAAGAGGGAAGTATTCACATGACACTTAACACTGGCACCATCTTCCTCCAGTGCTGGGAATCTGACATGAGCACTGAAGTTTCAGCAGTGGTGGACAAAAATAGACACGTCAGTAAACAAACACTGCTTTCATTTTTGCTCTGATGATTCTTAACAACTACAGCTGCACTATGACTGTAAAACATTAGGATTATTTTGCTCGATTGTATGATGGTGCCTTTATTGCTTTTTTCAGCATCCTGACTATATTGTCATTGACTAGTTTGTAAATGTTTGACTTATCATGACCAATCAGGGAAGCTTTATTTATTGCTTGTCTTAAGGCCTTTACACATGATGGGCGTGATGAATAAACACAAAAATGCAAAATACTCGCCTACGAATATTACATGTCTAGGGCTCTTACTGTGAAAGGTAAGGACGCAAGGAGTGGATCTGGTCTGCGCTGCCTTTGTCAAGATTGAAAGGAGTAATAAAGTCTGCCACCTTGGTTCGGATTACGGAGCCTCCGTGTTGTTGTTTCACAAATATAGGCGTAACTCAACCTGTTCTGTACAAGGTGACTGGTTGATGCCTTTCAAATTCAAATTTGATTTTTACAAATCAACCTCGTCCCGGAAAAAAAACGATGTTGCTTTTTCGCCGCGTAATATTTACATTCTGTGTGTGACAAGAACAACAGTTTGAAAAAAATATATTGATTAATCACACGAAAAAAACGGTGTGTAAAAGGCCTTTATGCCATCTTTTAAGTGCAGATAATACTAATTATTCCCATTATTCTTCATAGGAATAGTTCAATATTTTTGGGTATTCACTTATTGAGAGGATCGATACTGCTCTCATGTTTGCACAGTGAAACTAAAGCTACTGGCAGGCAGCTGGTTAGCTTAGTTTAGCACAAGCCTGGAAATGGGGAAACGGGTAGTTCGGCTCTGCCCGAAGGTAACATAATCCATCTACCGGCATCTCTAAAACTCACTAATTAACATGTTATATCTTGTTTATTTCATCTGTTACAAGGGCTTTATGTGCCGGACTAGTTTCTGAACCAGGCGCTGTCCCTTCCTGAAGTCTCTGCTGGTTGCCTCGCAATCTCACAGTGACAACAAGGCTCTAGGAAATAGTCTGGCACATAACTCTACCCCATGAAACCACAACATAGCATGTTTGCACTTCAGTTTTTGTATGGATTAAACTAAGATGGTGTTAATTTGTGATCCTTAGAGATGCTGGTAGGTGGATTTTGTTGCCTTTGGTTCAGACAGAGCCTGGCTAGCTGTTTCCCTCCCGTTTCCAGTCTTTATGCTAAGCTAAGCTAAGTTAACTAGCTACAGTACAGGCATGAGACTGTATGGTATCAAACTTCTCATCCAACTCGAGGTGAGAAAGTGAATTTCCCATAATGAACTATTTCTAACACGGTAGACAGTCAGTTATTTCGGAAAAGTGTAAAAAATAAATAATAATTTGCTGCTTTATTATGAGTCTGCATCAGTTCAGGTATTACTGTTAAGCTTCACCCGAAGCTGCGAAAACCTGTAATTATCTTTGCTATGAAAGCACAGCATAAATTTAAGCCTCCATCTGTCTGTTTACCGGTTAGCACTTAAAAAAAACATCACCTCATCACAGGAAAAAAGCTGCTCATCAAGCTGAAATCAGACCTCGTACTTGAAGGTGCTCCGGTGTTAATAAAGCAGCAGCTTGTGTGATTATTATCGCTGAACATTTTCACCTGGTCTGAGTGAGGTTTTTTAATTGAAACCAGAGGGGAAAAGAAATCAATTTCCAGTGAGACGTCAGCAAGGTGGGACTGGTTTTTGCTTACAGAAAGGTAAAGGATGGGTGCACTTAATAAACACCCGCGCCCACACAGACACATATATTCACACCCGGCATCACTGTGCTGACTGAGTTTTTTTTTCTAATCACTGAGAACAAAGTCTCACCCCTCCTTCCTCCTCCTCCTACTCTCCACACTTTCCTCGCAGAACTAATGAGGCTGTAGACAGCACACCCTACTGACACAGTGCAAAATCCTCCAACAGCATCCTTTTCCCTCGGCTGATCTCCATCCGCCTCCCTCCAGACTCCTTCCATCCTTTTATGGTTCTTCCTCGCATTCAGAGATGACACGAATGAAATGCTCAATTATTAATTGCTGGCACGCAGATGCACGGAGCGAAGGGAGCACCTCACACGGCTGAGGAAGAGGAGGAGGAGGAGGAGGAAGATGATGAGGAGGAGGAGGAGGAGGAAGAGAAGATACAACACCAAAAAAGTAGGAGATTGGAGACTCTTATGCGCCGCGACAGCTTGACTGAACTGGGTCACGCGTACTGGAAGCGATCGTCAAACGCTAAACATCATCCACCAAAACCCCCTCAGGAGGCCTTTAGCAGCGGGGAGTCGGGTTATACGGGTGTCATAGAGGCCGTGGTAGGGGGTAAAATGACGCAGGAAACGGTGGTTATATATATATGTAAGACTTTTGTGAAATGAGGATTCAATTTTTACGAAATCAAGAGTTTTCTGAAAAAGGCGAAACTGAGTGAAATTTTGCTGTCAAAATATTGTTAGGTGGACGCACACATTCACTGAAAATTTGTAACTTTTGACTTAACAGGATGTAATCGTTTGCCTCTTATTGATACGAATCATGCTTAAGTGATTCTCGGGTGCACATGGCTTGGACTGATGGTCGGATAAAAGGAGTTTCACACAAAAGAAGAGTATCTGACGAGTGCATTCAGCAACTGAAAATATGTCCATTGTAAGCTGTTATTGTTGAGATGTTTTCACCATGAAACTCTCCAGAGACTCTCAGTGCCACAATAGTGTTGTGACATTATGAAATATAGCATTCATACTACTTTCGCAATTGTCCAATTGTGCTGAAAACAATATATTTCTTTTTTTTTTTTATAAATATAAAGCTTAAAAAAAAAACTTCAAGAGGAGGTGGGAGAGTCCCGAGAGGTTGCTGGGTATAAACATTTTGAATACAATGAAGAGCTCCTGACCAGCAGATTGGGTATTTTGCACAACACATTGTAGGGCAGCTGTCTTAAGCTGAAGTTATACTCTCCATGAGTATGTGAGGGTCCGGGCAACGTAAATGTCTTCATCTGAGGGTGTACACGTAAGCTCTGTGCGGACGTCCCTGTACCGGCAAATTTGTTGTGAACCCATGGATCTGTACGCGCAGCGATCTACTGCACATGTGTGGAGCGCATTCTCCACAGCTATCCGTGTGCGTTCGGGAGTATAAACAAGCCTTCAAATCCTCTTCCAAACTTTGTATTGATTTGAAACTGGGTGTTATCGCAACACAATTAATTATATAAAAGTGGGCCGAATCATTTTAAAACAATACATATTGATTCTGTAATTGCCAGTGTTTCACTTGGTCTCTTTTTTTCAGTGGGTTTGTTCAAGTTTCCATTTGTACTACTGACACTTACTTTAGTCATTTATCCATTACTTTTAGAACTCAATTTAGACTTCTCTGTTCGCTTGCTGACTAGTTTTAAATGACTCTCAATTGCAGCAAATTGCAGCCTTTTTTGTTGTATTTGTTGAAATTTTCATTGCATCCCGATAGCAATCAATACATGAAATGCTCTGGCAAAAAAAAGAAAGAAATTTGTTATCCTGGTGGAGGTCTGGAGCAGATGTCCATAGTTAGATCTTTCTGCTTTTTGTTGCACCTTATTACTCACTCACTTTTTACTAATTTAATGTGCCGCCGTTGCAGATTCTTGTCATATGACCAATGTCTCCATGTCAGCACCGTACATACTGCATGTATCCATCTTCTACCAGTGTCACAGAGAACAGGAGCTGCATGAGGGGGACAACTTTCTGACAGCTGTTCACTCTGAACCTCAGCCAGCGGTTCAAATATCACAGCGTGCTAACTGCTCTTCTGTAGTATTGTCATGAGACATTATTACCAATGCTATTCTTTTCTATATCTCCATAAATACAATAGAAAACAAGGGAATACCATCAAGTAAATTCAAAGAGCCACACCTAACCGTTGCTCAGATGGTTGTAAGTTAAGTGTTTTTGTTCGTCTGTCCTGGCAACAGCTCATTTGACGTGAACTGATGCGGTCTCCAGACAAGAGACATTTCCTCTTCTGCTTCCTCTTTAACAATTTCAATCAAAACATACAGTAGCTTTGACTGTGAGGGTTTAAATGGGATTTAAGCATGACGGTCACACAGGCTGACGTGTGCAGAAGGTAAATTTCAGTTTTCATGACAACACGACGACCGACAAATAAACAAAGCAAAAGGGGAATTAACCTTTAGGTGTTGTTTCTATAGCAGCAGAACATGAGAAGTAATCATGCGATCGGTTGATCGAGCTGCTTACTTTAACTTTAAATACACTGAAATACACTATAAACAATGACAGGCATGCTTGACTTTTAAATTCCTCACAACAAAAACAAAACAACGGCTGCAACTAACAATTAACATGCCAATTATTTTCGCAATTAATCACTTCGTCGATAACAGAAAAAAGTGAAAGAAAAACTAAAAATATTCAGTCTACTAGCACAGAAGAAAAAATGTTGCAAATTAATTTTGTGTTGATTAAGTAATTAATTAATTGTCTAATCTTTTCCGCTCTAATTAAAATGGAAAACTATTTGACTCATTGCCCGACGACTCACAAACAAGCAAATTCTACTAGTCCAACAGAAAACAGCAAACACTGTTTGCTTTGCACATCATCTTTAGACATGGAGGTTCCAGTTGGACCACACAGACCAGTGAGGGTCAAAGGTCAAGGGTTGTATTAAAAAAGCTGACATGGAGGGGGTTAAAGGGCGACCAGAAGGTACCAACCCTCTTCACCAGCCACTGTTAAATGTGCCAGGTCAGCCTCAATCTCAGGACGGCTTTAGCACTATAATCTCTGGATGCTCTCACAGCATGGGATGTTTTCATGAGATATTGAGCGTGACTGTGCATGCATGCATGTGTGTGTGTGTGTGTGTGTGTGTGTGTGTGTGTTAGCACTCTAGCAATCTAGAGCCCCAGGCAGGGAAATATGAGTACTTTTATAACTATTACCCTTATCCTCTGCCAACTGTCAGGGATAGTTGGAGTGAGCTTGTGAGTGTGCGGGTCATTAACTAGGTCATTTATGAATCTGAGTGGTTTTATCCAACATTATGGGTGTTTGTATAAAAATGGAAAACGCATTTATATGTAGCCAGGATTTGGACGTCAATCAACGGAGGAATGTCAAGTGGAAAGATGGCTGCCAAAAAGTGAGACTTTGCTCCAGTTTATATGAAGCAAGCGCAGTGATATCTAAAGCTTAGCAAAGAAAAAAAATACCCACGTCTTTTCCACGTCTTCAAGGCTGCGTTATAGCTGCGTTATTCTTGAGAGAAACAATCTTCTGAGCTTATTCAAGAGTTACAGCGGAAATAATTAGTTGATTGACCGATTAGCTTCTCAATTGTAAGGATGCGATACTTGTCTGAGTCTTAAAGCCTTTACACACCTGGTGAATAAATTACACGAAAATGAGAAAAACTCGCTTGTGATTATTATATGTCTAGGGCTTTTATTGTGAAAGGTAAGAACAGAGTGGATCTGGTTTGTGCTGGCTTTGTCAAGGTTGAAAGGAGTAATACAGTTTGCTGTCTTGCTTTGGACTATGGAGCTTCTGTGTGGGCGCAGCTCAACCCGCTCCACACAACGTGGTTGGTTTGATGCCTTTTATTTGTGGTGCGAAAGCTCCGAAAACCAACCTTGTTGACACTTTTTCTGCGCGTAATATTTGTATTCTGTGTGAAAGTATTCATGAAAAAAATAGAAGAAAGAAAAAATATATTGATGTGCAAATTAATTGCATGGAAAACAACCCCTGGTGTGTAAAGGCCTTCATGTGATAGTAAACTAAATATTTTTTGGACTGATGTTTGGACATAAAAGTGATTTGTAGTCACCACCTCAGGCATAAGGAAATTGCGATGAGCATTTTTTTTATTATTATTTTCTGACATTTTATAGACCAAAAGATGAATTGGTTAATCAAGAAAACAATCGCTAGGTCACTCAATAAGGTTAATAATCATTAGTTGCAGCGCTGATAAAATCATTCTCCTACTTTGGTCATCAGTGTTTCCTAAAGCACAGTCATATTTATATGGGGTATTTGTTTTAAAATGTCAGTGACACCCAGGTTTCTCTCCTGAATTTCCAGAAAATACTGTATACATATCACAGGCAATATTCTGTATAATGGATAATTAAATATACTCCCACCTATGGTAATAT
Source organism: Helicolenus hilgendorfi (assembly GCA_916700815.1). Taxonomy (NCBI): domain Eukaryota; kingdom Metazoa; phylum Chordata; class Actinopteri; order Perciformes; family Sebastidae; genus Helicolenus; species Helicolenus hilgendorfi. The sequence goes on along the minus strand of CAKALG010017836.1, from coordinate 3,379 downwards.
CCTCCTTTACCCCTTTGATTTCCCTCCCTTCATTTCCAGGATGAAGCGTATCCCACAAATCACTACAACACTTAGTTCAAACACTGTGGTTGTACTATGGTAAGGAATACTCCCTACAAATACTGTTATACATTTAAATGTTAGGTTAAAGTGTGTGAATGGCGCCTGTAGCTTTGCTAAAAGTGTGGTGGGTTTTTCCCACCCAGGAAATGAACTCTCTCTGCAGCCGTTTGACGTATGACTCAATGTACTGAGGCCATACAATTTTTACAACTTAATAGAGATACTATCACAATTAAATTCCCTCATTGACTTTTAGAGCCCTCGTTTCCCAGCAGATTATTGCCGTCGTTATAAATAGACGAGGAAATGAAGACAGGCTGTTAAAAGCTTGTGTTTTCACAAGAGAAGCTTGATTAAGATCTTGCACGGGAGGGAAAGTCGTTCTGATCTGCTGCTGTTTAACACCGAGCTCTTATCAGGAAGAGCCCTGACAGGCTTTTTATAGGTTCACACATGCATGCACGCAAACACTTGTACATACAAACAGTTGTACAAAGACACGACTAGATACTATGCGTATACCCCGGTGCTAATTAAATGAACCAATAAACCAAAAAGACAATAACCTCCTGTGATGATGCATTTCGCCTGGAGGCAAACTTAGCAAATAAAAAGACAGTTTTACTCTCCTTTACTCTTATTCCTCTTTATTATAAGAAGCACACATTTGATGCAGGTCTACTGCACGTATGTTCTACCTGCATTCATGTGAGACAGCTGACACAGTTAGACTCCAGTCTGCAGACCAGATTAATAGATAAATAATGATTAGATCCATGATTAACCAGAGAATTACACAACACCGCATTACATTACTTCCCATTACCAAGTTTCACTTATCCCGTCCTGTTCATTCTTTTTAAACTTCACTCAGTATTTTGATGTCAGAATGAATATTATTTATTTCATTGACATTTTAGATTTGTTGTGAGTGAGATATTAATGAGTTTATACGGTGACTTCGCTCTTGTAAACATTACTGTTGCTGCTCTAGAAGAAACAATATTTAGCCTGGTTATATTTATAATATTCAATTCTAATCCGGTTCTGAATTTAATGACAACCAGGCTGACATATATATGTGTAACTAATATGTAGAGTTGTTTTGATACCGATACCAGTGTCGGAAATGCGTCCGATACCGCCCAAAAATTCAGAATCGGGTATTGGTGAATATGCCAGTCTATGCACTGATCCGAGACTGTAATAAATTAACCCAGAAAAAAAAAATCAACTTGTTTAACCAGAAGAAATCAGTTCAAAACAGAAGCCTTCACTGTGCTCTCGCCTTGGATGCATCATGGCTGCCACTGGCAACTACTGCTTTAGAGCTGTGAAGAAGAACTGATTGCAGGTTGTTTTGGATGCTATCGGATCATTAATGCATGCTCCCTCTCTCTGTCATTAGCATGCTTTCCGTTTCTCTCTTGCTCCATCTCATTTTGGGAAATAGATAAGATGATGTTTATTCGTCAAAATCATTAAAATAATTTACGTCCCAGTCAGGTTTCTCCGCGGCAACCATGTCGCGGAACACATTCATGCCAAAGTCCGACGTAAGTCAGGAGGGAGGAGGGTCGTGAAGGAACGTCAGCTGATGCAGCTTTGACCCGATGCTGCCGTGTTGGTCATTAAACTACGTCCACAGTAAGCCGTCTAAATCTGAAAACACTGTTTACGTGTACAAAATTATTTGCATCCACTTTTGCATAATTACATTTTTGACAGGAATTTGACTAGAACATCTAATAATGCTCTTTATTAATAATACCACTAAAAATGCAAAGTAAGCTCTTAGTTATAGGCTCAGCTATAGTCAGCTCAGTGTGTGTGCGTGCGTGTGTGTGTGTGTGTGTGTGTGTGTGTGTGTGTGTGTGTGTGTGCGGTGACTGGTGTGGAGGACCTGAGGGAATCTTGCTGAAACTGGAGTCTATTATGCGACCACAGCTTAATCTGCATTCCTATTGTTTAATCGGCTCTCACACCGCCGACGGGCTTCTAATGAAGTGTTGACTCTTCCCCGTCATCCCCCAACACACACACATACATACATATAGATCCACACACACACACTCACACACAAACCTACACAAGGGATCAGGAGGCAGAAAAGGGACAATGCGCCCTCTGTCGCCCCCTCGAGAGGCTGATAACGTTAATTAACTGTCTTAATTCTCACCATGGGTGTTCGGAGGACATCAACATGTGACAGCAGTCGAACACCGTGTGTGTGCTCGCTGCTTACTACTGCAGTTGTGGCAGCTTTTCAAAAAGGGTCCAAACACACTCAGGAGCTGTCAGGAAGCTGTCAATACAGCTTTCCGATCATATTAACCCTCCACAGCACCCAGCTGGAAGGGGGAAGCATATAAGCGTTACCACTAGTGACTATCTAGCATTACCAAAGTGCTTTTTGGAAGCTATTATAGCTACAGTTTTTCCTTTCTCGATTCAGTACACACTGACTTATTGGATCAATCTGAAATTGGACTGGAAATCCCTTCTAGGTTCTTTTTAGTAGAGTGGTTTGGCGTGACACTGATACACACACACCGTCATAGAGGCATCGACTGAGTGCCTCTGTGCTTTATGGACATTCGTTTTCATTTAAGTCAGCCAGGTCGCTCTGTTGTGTGGACCCGGCATGCCTCCGCTCATCAATAACTCTGAGTAACGGCCCGGGCTTAAGTGTGCTTTCATCACACAGAATTGAAATAGTGTTACATTGGCTGTCCCCTGTTGTTTTTCATGTGTCCCATATGCTGGTAGAGATGTAAGTATCTGACCAAATAAATATCATTAGCACAATATATCCATGCAGTTGTGATACTTACTAGTAAAGCACTTCATTGGCCTCATGTCTCTCATATCGCACCGTCTCGCACATTATCCTGCAGGGACAGAGAGGAGAGGGAGGGGAGAGTGGCAGTCAGAAAACAATAGGAGGAAACATTAGCTTTGGCTGGATAGCAATGTTACAAAACCGAAAGGAATAGATCCAGATATTGCTGCAACAAGGGTGTTGCTTCAAATACTAAAATTCCAACCCTTGAAACTCATGTATTTGTTGGCAAAGCTACACTTTGCTTTCAGTCAGCATCAGTGACAGGCAGTGAAATTATAGGTATTAAAAATGGGAGTATTTTAAATGTTTTGTAAGTCTTATCATCCCCTTGTAGGTTGATGAGGAGAATAGCAACTTCACATTAACAGCACAGAATGTCTTGTGGCTGCACTGTTTTATGGTGTATTGAAGCGACTGTTAAGGCCCTGACACACCAAGCTGACGGTCAGCCATCGGCCAGTTTGGGGCCGT
>CAKALG010017831.1:0-13738 GCA_916700815.1 Helicolenus hilgendorfi | reverse complement strand
GGTGCTGGTGTCTCCTCTGCTCTCTCCGGCTGCGGGCGGAGAGAGCAGAGGAGACAGGCTGCAGATCACCACGGCATCAGCCTGTGCTGAGGCAGGAAAAGCCAACACTAAGATCAAATCTAAATCATGTTCATGGAGAGACCTTGGTCTGGTCAGCTAACATTACTGCCAAGCAGCTGAAATATAGAGTGATATTGTGCTTTTAGCTGACGTGTGTCGCCTCACTGTTTTGAGCGATGCTCGTTCATGTCTATTTAGAGCGAGCAAGCGCGATCCCGACGCTGACTTTCGTTGATTTCACGGCCAGAGGTGTCGCTGTTAAGAAGCATTTCTGAAAGTTACAAATAGTCCCTTTAAATAAATATGTAGCACCAGTCTGAGCCTGTGGGACATCATTCTGTGCACCGCTACACTTACTAGACAGTTTTTCTACCGAAATAAAGACAAACTAACTGAAAGCCTTTCATTGTAAATCATGGGATGGACAATTAGTGTAAAACCACACAAATTGCAGCTAAGCACCAAGAATAATAGTTTAAAAAGCCTTTATGTTGTTGTAACATGGAACCTGCAAGTTATCCATAGAGAATACTTTAAAGTAACATTAAGGAACTTGCCCCCGGTCTTTAGTTGCATGTTAAATCACTACAGGCGACACTTCTAAGCCGTGAATAATGGATGAACGGTACAATCTTGTGCACTTTGCGGTGAGGCTGCAGAGAAGGCGAGAGACTAGATGTGGATTTACTCTACAGCGTTCTCCATAAGCTGGCAGGGGAGCAGAGGGATGACAGCAGTGACACAGTGCCTTTGAATACATTTCCACACACATTTCCACACACACACATACCAGCTGAATCCCTAAACAGGCCATACATACATATGCATGCTTGTTTTGGCATTCTGGGTTATCTAGGGAACTGTCAGTGAAGTTCCTCCTGGGACGCCACTGAAGAGAGGAAGAACAAAAGGTGAGGAGTAAAACCAAGTAGCAAACAAAGGTCCCACTTTCCTCTCTCCTGTTAGAGGAAATAAATGCTTTATTTATCAATTATTCATCCTTTTTTGACACATTATTCAGCATATTTAATTTTGACCATTAGGGATATGATTGTGCAAGTAAATGATTTAATACCGGAGGCTCTTAATATCAGTTGATTCTAGTTGAATAGAAAGCCTTTATTGTCATTGTACAGAATACATCTAAATTCATTGAAAAGAAATTATTGAAATTCACTATTTGCATGACCCAAGACTAAAAACGTACGATAATATTAAACATGTTTGATTTTAACGTGAAATACGAGAAAAAGACTGACTTCAGACAGCTCGGACTGAGTTTCATGACCACCTTACACCAAACCATGAAGATCAGCGCGCCACAGCTCTAGCTAAACTCTGGATTTTATTTCCACATTGAAATGTCGTTTGAGTTGTTTGGTGCAACGCTGGCATTAGTATTGATTCTGTCGCCTGCTCTGTTTTAACTACCATATACAAACTCTCCTGTCACATCAGATGCAGCCACTCTGCTCACCTGTTCCCCGTTTCCCCCATCAGTTTTCCAGTATATATATCGCCCCATTTCCACTCTATCTTGACCAGATTGTCTAATTTGCATCTGCTCTACCTTTCCAGTCTTTGTTCTGCCTGCCTGATGATTATCTGCCTAAACCTTTCTGGATAAGTTTACCTGTTCCTGGTTTTCATCTTTGCCTGCTTTTTGTTTCATGTAAGCGTGAACTTTTATCTGAACTTGTCTGCTTGTGAGTCCTGCTTTTGGGTTCAAGCTTACTGTTTTTCTTAGTCAAATACAAATACCTTTTATCGATATCTCTTTTATCTACTCCCAATAGTTTACTCAATAGTGAGCAGTAAATTGAGATTTTTTCTTATTATTATTTATTATTATTATTATTATTTCGCATCATCACTGACAGCTGTTGAGTCACACAACCGTAATTTCTGCGTGTATAAAATGTGGCGCATTGCATTGTGGGATTGTTCGGAGTTGCAGAAAGTGTACTTTTTTCGTTCTGTTGTGGAATTTTTGAGGGAACTATACAGTGAATTAACTTACACACTCAGAATTCAGATTAAATTGCTGATAGTAAATATAGTGCACTACATTTTAAATAGGGAGTGATTTTGGACTAATGTTGATCTTGTGCTTATGATACTTCCTGGGACGAGGGACTTGACCGTTAGCGTTGACAACGATAGCGTTACGTTTGTGAATCTAGTTCCCTTGTTACTCATTTTTACACTACCTTTTGGGCTATCTCTTATTTATGGTATCATCTTTTTTTCCGATTTGTAATCGCAACAATTGAAAATAGTTTTTTTTCCAATACTGTTTTCAACTTCTCTATTGACCCTCCGCTAAGTCACACCCCTCGAACACAGACTGGCCAATCATAGGGTAGCATCGGCCAGCTCTGACAAGGTTCCGACAACTAGCCGGCTCTGCTTCATATAGACTCATGCAATCGTTTCAGATTCTCTTAATTTTCAGGGCTGGTTTAGTGGATTTCGAGCTAGTCATGGTTAAACATTGAAGTGTGTTAATAGTAGCTTGTCTTTTAACTTCAATCGTGTCCCAGATTTGGGCAGGTTTTACATACCACATTTATCCAGCTAACTTCATGATCCTGCTTCATGGCAGACCACAGGAGCTGTAAACATAAACCACATGGCCTCACAGGCATCAATTATCTGACACACATGCAATACTAAAGACCACCAGCATAATTGGATAGAAAATTGGACATTCTGACAACTCATTTTATTATTCCTAATACTGCCTCTCGGGTATTGTAAATCTTCCTATTCCTATGCCAAAACTTTCTAAAAATATTGGCTCAATAGCTATCCTGTGTGTGCATTTCCACCACAGTCATATTTGTCATGGTGGAAAAGCCTCTTTAACTGTATTTAGTCTATCACAGGACATTAAAAATCTCTAATGAAAGCTAAACTAATAAACTAGAGGGGCTCAATAACATCATCCAACAACACAAATATTTCTTTGGCCGGAGATCTGATGGAAAATTATTATCCAGAAATTAACTAGATAAGAAAAATCACCCACCGTGTAAGACGTGATCACACTGACCGGCCATTATCTGATTTGTTAACAATAAAGCACAATATCAGCATGTAACCTTTCTGTTTTCACACAGAGTTGATGCTAACTAACGTGTCACATGTGTTTTGTTGCTGTGTGAATGATTTTTTTACTGGAGCTGCAGTTGTGATCGGCCTGATAAGCTTTGAATTGATCTAAAACCGTGTTTCCGCTGTAAAACTTGCTCACACAATAGCCTTCTGCGGAGTCATGCAATTATGTTTCAATCTGATCGTTTGCCCTCCAGTGTTAACGCTGCACGCTGTGTACTTCGGCGAGCAAAGAGAGATTAGATTGTTGTGGTTATTATGTTGTCAACTTTATTACTTTTTGGGAGAGCCACCGGGCTCACCTAATTGGATTGTGGTAGTCTGTATTCCCTCGGCAAGAGGACGCTTAAACCTATAAAATATTCCAATTATTAAGCTTGAAGAAGTGAAGCGGAATGTGTGCCTCAATTTTATATCCGCTAAAAATAGAAACACAGATGGATGACAAGTGTGTGTAAATGTGTGTGTGTGTGTGTGCAGTTACCGAATCCCCAGCACACAATGGAAAACAATAGAGAGCAGTCCATCATTTTGTTGCACCAGATGCAATCCATATTCCCACAGCTCACCCCATTTTCCATTTTTCTCTAAAACACCAGCACACCTCCTGTGTTTTTTTTTTGGCCGCAGTCATCCTTAATATGTGTCAGAAATACAAACACAATGTTCTGAGTACGCACACATCATATATCTTCATTAGCCTCGCTTTGCTCCGTCATGTTGCGATTAAATAGCTGATCTCCAAAATTCAGTCGGCCAAAGCTGAGCCAGCACGTCCCTCTTCATTATTCATTAAGATGAGGATGTGCCCCATTTACAAATCATCACAAACAGTGATCACGCTTAACATATACGCTGGCATCACATACATATTCATAACTGATTGACAGACAAAATATGAATCCATTAGTTTGTGCAAAGACCAAAGTAGTGATGGGCAACATGATGTATCTGCTAGTAGAGATTTTTCTGTATTGTTTAAACTGAGGAAACTATTTCTTAGGCCATTTCAGGAAAATCGGTGAGCAGAACTGCTTTATAGCAATAATTACACTCTTTTGCATCAATATGATGAAATACGTCTATTTGTCGGGTATTTAAAAGCCCTGCATTTACTTTGAAAGTTTTCTGGCTGATTAAACCTCCATGTACCACTAAGTATGCTAAAGGTGTAATTTATCCTGCCTAAACAAGTGCAGCAAAGCGAGTGATGGAAATCAAAATACAAACCCACACAGTCCTGAGAAAAGGTCTAATCAACCAAAATACATGTGTGTGTTTACCATGGGTGTACAGGATCGTTTAATTCACTAGACTAGCCAACAACAGACATTCCTATCTGATTATTTTATCTAGAAAATGGTTTCTAAAGTGAAACTATATCGTGATCGTGGGTGGATTATGAGACAATGGGCCTCTGGGCACAGACATCTCTCACCACCTCTCCATAGACTTTATAGTTGTTTAGCCTCTTTTCGTTGTTGTTTTGTGCCTCTTTGTAGTCGTTACACATCTCTCTGTGGTTTTGTGTCTCTTTGTAGTCATTTTGTGTCTCTTTGTATTTGTTTTGTGTCTGTTTGTAGTCGTTACACATCCCTTTGTGGTACTGTGTCTCTTTGTAGTTGTTTTGTGTCTCTGTAATCGAAGTGTGTCTCTTTGTAGTCATTTTATGTTTCTTTGTATTCATTTTGTGTCTCTTTGTAGTCATTTTATGTTTCTTTGTAGTCATTTTGTGTCTCTTTGTAGTCATTTTATGTTTCTTTGTATTCATTTTGTGTCTCTTTGTAGTCATTTTACGTTCCTTTGTAGTCATGTTATGTTTCTTTGTGGTCATTTTGTGTCTCTTTGTAGTTGATTTGTGTCTCTTTGTAGTCATTTTGTTTCTTTGTAGTCATTTTGTGTCACTTTGTAGTCATTTTGTGTCACTTTGTAGTCATTTTATGTTTCTTTGTGGTTATTTTGTGTCTGTCTGTAGTTGATTTGTGTCTCTTTGTAGTCGATTTGTGTCTTTTTGTAATAATTTAATGTTTCTTTGAGTGACATTTGTAGGTGGTCAGGGGGCCCCCTGTGCCTGGCCCATTCAGTAATCCATCCATGATTGTGATATAAATTATAATATTAAAATTCATAGACCACCCCTAATCTGGAGGGAGGGCAGTAAAATATTTTACCCCAATTCTTGTTAGACTTTTTGGGTCATGAGATGCTTTAGCTGTTGCAATGTCTCCCTTCAACTCTCCCATAAATCCCCAAAGAAACGTCAGTCATTATCAAATCAGAAAGCCAAAATGCAAAATTTCAAATGACAATTTGTTTTATATTCTTGTAATTATTAGTAAAAAATCTTTACTACAGTTAGCTTTAGTCGCTAACAGTAAAATAAAGTTAAGCTAGCAAGCTAACATGAGTTAGGTGAAAAGTGTCCTTGAAAAGCATTTCACAGAAGTGCTATCAGTGGGTTAGGTTGTCTTTTCCATTTCACAGTATAACTGCATCATTTTTCATAGCACAACCTGTCAACACAGAGATAACAACACATCAACATCCACAACCGTGTCAGTACTTCCAAATATAACTCTCTGCTGCGTAGAACGGAAATCAAAGTGTGTATTTTAATTCTCTCTGCTGCAACTGTAAGTTTAAATTCAGCACAAGCTTCTCTGCATTTCTCACACACACCTTAACTAATACAGCTCCAATGCAACAGAACAGAAGGATCTACCCCCTTTCCTCTAACATTAAAACACTGGAGGATGTTACTAAGTACAAATACTCAAATACAGTACTTAAGTACAAGTTTGAGATACTTGTACATGAGTATTTCCATTTCATGCTACTTATACTTCTACATTTTGGAGGCAAATATTATACGGGTTTACTCCACTACATTGATTTGTTATCTTTCCTTACTTTGCAGATTTACATTATTATTACAAAATATAAATCAACTAATACATTATTATGTATTGGTTGAGCCACCCAGCAGCATATAAAGAAATTAAAGTTTTCACTTTCACACTTTTACGTTACCTGAAGGCCACCGTAGTTCTACGACACACTTGTGAAACTGCGGTAACGTGAGCCGCTGAGTGCAAAACCGTGGTACGGCCAGCTGCTGTCTGCCTTCTGTTGCTCCTAAAGTAGTGTTATAACAGTAAGGATCGTTGCCACGATTTTCCACTCTGAGGCTCACGTTACCGCAGTCTTGGAAAGGGAGGAGTGAGCGGAGGGGTACTCAGTTGGTTGCAATCTGCAACCACACCACTAGATATCGCCAAGTCCCACACACTGCACCTTTAAGTAAGAGTTTGAATTCAGGACGAGTAGTATTGCTACTTTTACTTCAGCAACAGAGCTGAATACATCTTCCAACACTGATTAAAAGCACTAATGGTGATCTGCCCACCTTTCCCCTTGACTACAACACCACTGCTAACGTCCCCCTGAAAATCCCTGCATTTCCGTTCCATTTCCCTCCAACCAAACACTGCAGCAGCTGCAGCTCCTGATTAACACAGCTGCTGCAGGGTTCGGTTGACGACCTCTTTCATGGTACAAGACTGCAGACCTGTGGCTCAGGGGAAACGCTCGGCATGTTTGTGTGTTTGTGTCTGAATTATTTCAGGTGATGAACACCAACTCAGAGAGAAAAAGGAAAGCTGTGGTACTAACATCCACCTCTGCTTTGGTCCGCACTGAATGGAGACCTATTAACACAAGTGTTTACACAGAATTACACAACTTCAATACTCCTGCGAGCACTTGAGTAATGTTGGCCAACAAATACATTATGTGGTATAATCGTTCTGAATAAAGGATTGCTGTTTCACATCTGCTATAATTATAACACCAAGAAGCTAACGGGCTGATTTCTATTTAGATTAATTTAGAGGCCAAAGTCCTGCAGCTCCTTTATTTGGCTCACACTTAGTTATATAATCATTTCAAATCAGTCAAATATTTCATGTAGGTGTACAACACTCCACCACAGAGAATATCAAGTAATATATATGGACATAAACATGCCCATTAAGTCATTCTCCTCTAAGACCAATCAGAGCAGTGCTCCAGGGTCTGAAAAGTGAAGCCAATGCTGAAGTGCCTTAAACTTGCATTCTTTCTAATATCCAGCAGGGGGCGACTCCTCTGGATGCAAAAAGAAGTCTGATTGTATAGAAGTCTATGAGAAAATGAGCCTACTTCTCACTTGATTTATTACCTCAGTACACATTGTAAACATGAGTTTATGGTCTCAATCACTAGTTTCAAGTCTTCTTCAATACAGCATGATGTTCATTTAGTAAATTATGGTCCCATTTAGAGTCATAGACCATAAACAGTGTATGCTTTAGGGCGTGTCTACCTTGTGATTGACAGGTCTCTACCACAGCGTTGTCCAGTCTGGGAGTTGAACGTGTTTTCGTTTTACAATTTTAACTAAACTTACAACTTTAACTAAACTAAACTTAACTTTAAATAAAGATGGTGACAGAAAAAATTCCGAACTTGAGGTTTCAAAATGGCAGTCCACAAACCAATGGGTGACATCACAGTGACTAAATCAACTACAGTCTATGGATGCAGTATGCCAACACTTACAGTAAAAATGTAAATATATACAAACAATATATAAGAATTTTTAACAATAACACATTGAAATGTGTCAACAGTAGGCCAATACAGGAAACAGTTATCATAGAAATGATATCACAAATAACAATTCACTATTTTTTAAGATCTTTGTAACAGTACAACATGCAGATATTTTGTTTGAATTCTGGCAATTTAAAAAGAAAGAAAAAAGTCAATAATGACTATGTTGCATTCAGTGTTACCCTCTAACCATATTCTAAAAAAAATCCTCCCTGAATGAAGGACACCTTGTTTTAAAGGTCCTTGTCAAACAGCATCTGAGTGGACATGTAAACAGAATATTTGAATGCTTCCAAGCTACAAAAACCAAAACCATTAAAGTCACCTTGTAGTGAGATACTGTATATCCATCTTTTGTGTTGTCTTTCAGTAAATATGCATCGTTGCAGGTGACAGTTTGTGTTATCTGTGGTAGTGCAGGACTTGATGCACATGGCCAGTTACTGTAATATGATTTTGTGTCCAAAGGCAGGATTTAATAAATGAAGGGACACAGGGCTCATAGTCTGTTCCTGTCTCTGCGAGATGACTGAATTTGTTGAAAAACAGAGAAAGAGAGCCAAGGGTACTGCTCCCTCTGAGTGTATTTTAGTTTTATTGATTTACTGATATGAGGAGAGAGGAACAAACGTCCCCTGGCAGTCCACCTCAATGACATACACATGATGCCAAAGGAAAGTGGCCTTCAGAGGGACTGGGCTCACTAAATAATGGCTCTTCTCACTATAATAGCCTCAGTGTACTGACAAATCGTGATAACAACAGACATACATAGAATTTAATAGCCCAGCCCATTAGCCAGCAGAATGAGCACTATTGGGTACAGTTTAAGTGTACAGTATAAATGCCGTATTAATGACAGTATGAGTATTGCAGTTGAATTATTGTACAATTTATTATAATCCGTATTGCACATGAGAAGAATAAGAAATGATGACGTAGCTGCTGACCTTTCAACAGAATTGCGTTGCTAGGCAACAGCTTTGGCCCATGTTTACTTCCTGTCAACTGATGTCATTCACATACACTGCAACTGGAAATAAACTGGGACACATTTGGAATGTTTATAAACTGGAAAATAGCCTATACCTTGGCCCCATTAGTGGCTTAAACTCAGCATCTTTCATCTTTAATGATGCACCAGATTTGGCCTAAGTACACTCGGCTGTTCCCGGGGGCTGAGACTGGCCAAAGGCTGGCACAAGTGCAGCTAACTGGGGCTGAGTTTCCCAAAGTCTGTACTCCAAAATTAAATCAAATCTGGCTGCCAGACCAGAGTCACATTTGGTCGCTTGGTGCCAGAACAAAGCCAAGTATTCTGTGTCTGATGAACCAGACTCCGCTGGCTACCTTAAAATGGTAAGACAAAGATTAAGATCAAGATTGAAATCACTATTCGTCTATTCCTCTATCTTTGTGACATTTTTGGGTAATATGCTTATTTGCTTTTTTGCCAATAAGAGTTGGGCAAAGAAAGAAAAGAGGAAGATTGAATGATAACACTCTCACTCACTTGTTTACAAGAAATAGTTATGGCACGTAACTCCCTGTATATCCACAAGTTGTTTTTACATTTTTACACTTTAAGATGCCAACTGTAATCATCAACGGTTGTGCAATGAGCATTACGACCTCACAGGACCACCAGCACAGTAACAGTACAAACTTTTTATGCTAAATAAAGTTTGTCAATTTGAGGAAACAGTGTGTGAGCTTCAAAGGTGTTGGTAGGTGTATTTTTTAACTTTGGACAGATCCAGTCTTTATGCTAAGCTAGGATGACCATAATTTCAAATCCCCAAACCAGGACCCTTAACACGATCACATGTATGCGCTTATGCACGCACAGTAGGCGTATTAATCAGGATGGAAGACAATTATTTCAGCGCTTAGCTCACAGACCGTGCACACCTTTCAGCACCGTGGACAGCACCTGAGCAGTGGTATCTTCCTCTCGGCAAAGAAGTGTATGAGTGTGATTCTGAAAATGTCAAACTGCTGTCCCATGAGACAATAATGCTCTTTAAACATATGTTAGCACATTAGTGTGCTCATAAGTAGAGCTATAATCTTGGACAAGAGACCTGTTAGTGTCAGGGGATCAACAAAATTATTTCAATTCTTCCATCGGGGACCATAAATGTCTGTTTCAGTCCAGACTAACTGACACTGCCATCCCTAGAGCCATGTTGCTATAGCATATGGTTATAAAAAAAGAGATATCAGGGAACAGAACGAGTCTTCAATCGAAGATAATATGCAGTAATATATCAAGCTGACCAGATAACATCCTGTCACTCATGATATGTCTTCACTTTGTCCCTGAATGTTTTATTATATTTATAAACTGAGGCTTTTTGTAGGTTTTGGCGGTAAATGATTGTAGATGCGAGGGATTTGTCAGAGCTTATTGATGCCCCCTGCCCCTGCTGCAGGTATCCGCACATAAACAACTGAGCCTGTGTGATAACCTTGTATGCTGTAATGAATAAGTTTAGCACCTGGGAGCTTAATCCCTTTATTGATGGACCTTGAGGCTTTTTCTTGTTTAACCTCATATTAAATGCTCTATGAATACTTACCAATGCCTTCTCCAATAAGTAGATGCATCAAACTTGTGTATCCGTTTGTGTTTATGACTGTGTGTAGCACCGCTAATAAGTTTTCACTGTCCTCGAAGGTTTAAAGAGTTATTGACCCACAACAAGACAAAGACAAAAATTAATTCACAAATATTGGCTTCAAGCTTCAGTGAACAAGAGTCTTATGAAGTGTGTGTGTAAACAGCATGTGTGTTTGTACTTGTTCTTCTCACATCGTGGATCTATAAACTGACCTTTCGCTTGACCCCTTCGCTACTGTTGCTATGTACTTCTTTCAAGCTTTCTGCGCATACAGTTTGCCATTTTAACCAGGGTAGATTTACCACTCAAAATCTTTAGTACATTTTTGAAGCAGTGAGCTGAAATTACATCTGTTGCTGGAAGATTTTATTAGCTGCAGCTAGCTGGCTAATTTAGTCAACTTTAGCTCAACTTTAGTTGGTTGAAAACGCTGTGTCCGTGTGTCTTGTTTTAAAATGGAAAAATAACATAATGCTCTTGATAGCTGTATACATGATATCATTCTAAAAGACTAAACCTGTTAAATGCTGGGTACTATAGTTGGTTAGCCGGACATGCTAACAATTGTAGCTTGCGTTAGAGCAACACACTCTTTAAACATACAGTGTATAGGATTTAGTGATATCTAGTGGTGTGGTTGCAGATTGCAACCAACTGAGTATCCCTCCGCTCACTCCCTCCCAACCGCCAACCACAAGTGCCCCTTTGGAAACTGACACACGGAGGCCCCCTTTAACAACAGTATGTGATGAACCATCTTTCAACTCACGGTATTATTCGACAATCGGAGCAAGTGACGTAGTATTAATAGCGTGAGAGTCCAAGAGGGCAGGCAGGAGGGGTCGTGGATGGGTCAAACAAACACAAGACTTTCAGGAGGAAGCCGGTGCCTGTGTCCCGTGTGAAACTAAAATTATCGATGACTTATTTTGTCATATCAGTCTTTAGTTCCGTGGTTGTGTTGCCTAAACCTAACTTCCTTTGAAAATGGAAGTTTACTTTGAAAGGACTTAGAACGCAAAAGGGGTACCATGTTCGTCAGTCTCCAAGCGGCACTGACCAAGCGGCAGTATTTGACAAGTTGGGTGTGAAATGTGTTGGGTAATGCCGTTTGCCTCGCTCAGCGGCCACCTATACCATTGTAACACTACTTTAGGAATAACGGAAGTCAGGCGGTACTACAGGTTTGAACTCTGCAGCGCACGTTATCGCAGTTTCACAAGCATGTATGAGAACTACGGTGGCCTTCAGGTAACGTAAAAACGCGAAAGGCTCTTGCTAGAACTGCTTTGGGCTACTGTAGAAACGTGGCGGAGCAATATGATAGACTCCATAAAGAGGACCCTCTCCCTATGTAGATATGAAGGGCTTATTCTAGGCTAACGAAAACACAATAATTCTTATTTTCAGGTGATTACACACTAATGAAAACATAGTTATGAATATTTTATTCCATTTCTGCTAATAGATCCCCCAAACACTGTTCTTTTAAATCATTTTTTTTATTTTTATCCTGTGTTTTTGGCTTTGGAAAGGCAAAAAAAAAAAAGAAAAAAAATACACCCCGCAGTGCCCAATTACATTCACTAATGATTAGAATATCACAATTTGGGAGTGGTTTAACAAATGTCTGAGGCTGTGCAAGTATTTAGGCTGTAGTCAAGTAAAATCTACACTATAATAGTACATTTGGATCTCGTTAAAAATCGACTATAATAATCGTAAAACTTAATAGATATAATACTGTACATGGTGTTATTTTAATGAGAGGCAATTAAATTAGATAGCCTAGAGTCACACTCTAATGTTACTGGATAGAAGGATCATAGTGTCCATTTAATCACAAATCTTAAATCACGCAAATATTGTAATGCACTTTTAATCTGATGATAATGATGACACAGTTATACAGTTAACATTTAGTTATGTTGCAGTGGTTGTCTGTTTATGAACTGTTTCTACATTATGGTTGAATTCCAACATAGCAACGCACACATTCATCAACATTCAACCTTCATTTGTTACACATTTCTGTATACAAATACAGACACGCATGCAGTGAACTCCCACAGTATTACATAAATCATGTGGAAGCATAAATAGAAACCGTATAAAACAAACTATTTGCGTCATACTTATGATTATGACTATGTGAGGTACTGCCTGCAGCTGTCTTTCCAGTCAGTTTACATTTTTTATTTCACTTCAGTGAAGCTTTGATAGATGAAGTGACGTCACTAAAATTCAACTTGGTGCATTCATGTTCCATGGACGAACCGTGTACTTCACATGATCTTCTTACTCGGAATTACTGTTCACATCCAAAGGTAAAAACTATGAGAAAATAGGAAATCTGCTACAGATTTCTTTTATTTTGAAGGTTTATTTTTTACAAAGTCACTTTCATGTTAAAAACACTGCTGAATGCCACTTCGATTTCTTTTTAGAAGAAGCACTTAAGGTTTTGAGGAAGACCAGCTTTGTTCTAGGTGTATAACATTTCCTTGTCATGTTTTATAATCTCTGTGGGGGTAAGCAGGAAGTGGCACGGTGAGAGTTTACATTCATTCACGCACCAGATGGTGAGCAAGGTTTTAATCTTTATGAAAACATGCCATGCCGTGCATGGCATGTCGTTCCTCCCTTAGAGGCTCTAAGGGAGGGACGACGTAAATTACTGCTCAGTGCGTCCGAAAAGATACATACTACTGTTTATTCACACAAAAATATGTTAAACGATAGTACACATAATTGGGTATATATAGTGCATGGTATGTGATTTTGGATGAAGCCTGTGTGAATGACATCAGCTAACATGGACCCAAGCCGTTGCCTAGCAATGCAATTCTGTTGAAATGGTCTATAGATACATTAGATACAGTATATTTATTCATAGCCTGCTTAATGTGAAACTAAAGTTACCCAACTGTGAATATTGGGTAATTACAGATGAAGACATCTTACAGTATATATACATATTATAATAAATCCATAGACAAAATACAACTGTCAAGGCGATAAGCAGTATTGATTTTTATAATCATGATATATGGGAATACATATGCACCTGAAAGCCAGCCTACTGAGCATGAAAAGCGGCGTAAATCTCCAATATTTTACTTTTGGTACTGGAAAAAACATCTTATCTACTCAGGGTGAGAATAAACAAACATCACACCACTATTAGATGTAAAATACTTCTTCCCCTGTTTCATTTTTTTCAGTGCTTATCACCCAGTCTTTTCACTACAGTATGACAGCTGTGACAACTGTGACATCCTTAG
>CAKALG010017825.1:0-11279 GCA_916700815.1 Helicolenus hilgendorfi | reverse complement strand
AAAAGCATAACAAAATAATACAAATAATTAATTAATTACAGTATTGAGACCTGTGTGTACACGTTTTACAAGGCTGTCCTGTAGTTTTTCATGGAGGGAAACATGCTTTCTGACTAGAAATTTCGTGACCTGAACAAATACATTTTGAGAAAATGTCTCTATTGATTTAAACTGACCATTCTTATTGTTCCGCCACTCAAAACTTGTGTTCAAGTTCTGTAAAAGGAATCTGAGGAAGAAAAATGGATATCCACTTATGTTGCAATTCATATCACAATTGCACTATTCAGTTTAAGGATGGCACATTGATTCTTTTTCTCCTTTTTGTGCTATTCTGTACTTCTTGTGTTTGCCATTATGTCCAAGACGCCTTATCAATCAATATGGCATTTCAGGACAGACAGATGGTCTGGCTGGAACTCACCAAGACATATGCCTTGGGTCATTTTATTTTGGAAAGCAGCTCTGTGTTCTTGGGAAGTCGCTACAGGGGTCAGACAGTCACCCGTGAGGAACACCAGGTCAGGGTCACTAATATGCTCCTACGAACATTTAAGTTGAACACAGTTAAAGGGAGAGCTGCATGAACTGACTGTGACCCGTGGTGGTGAGGGGGACGGGGGGTTCAACTAAACAAAGATGGTCAGTTGACTGCACACACACATCTCTGGCATCCCAACAATGAGAGCTGTGATCCCACAGTGGCCGCAGGCTTTAAGGGAATATGGAACAAAGTGACCCCTCGATCTTCTGAATCCTGTTGTTAGCAGCTCACAGAGTAACGCAACCTCTCACTGCAGAATTTGTAAAACATGTTTCTGTCGTATCTGAATCTCAATAAGCTCTCATCAGATAGGATTCTTTTAACTGGACCACTGCTTACAGTTATATTAACTGGTAAAAGCATCCTTGCCTCATTTGCTAATATCAGTGAGGGCGACACCACCTTGGACTTTGAGCTCGCTATCCACAGTAAAAGAGATTTTTCTGCCCAAGCGAAGTTCCTGTTTCTTTTGGCAGGTTATTCACGCTGGTTGGTGGTGAGTCACAATCCAGGAAGAGTGGAGGAGCATGAGTGGGCTCTCTGATGTTTGTAGGTTGACTTCTGAATGCTTGAGACATGCTGGTGCACTCTGCAGGGCCGTGACATACTGTGCATCATAGTCGGGAGGCTCATTGGTGGTATTATAATCTGTTGTGAAAGTGGACCTAGAGGAATTGTTATTTTATGATTAATAATGATTTCATACAAATCATTTCTTTTCTTTTCAAGTTTTTTTCAGCCAACTTCATGTTCCCAGTTTTTGTGATCGTGATGATCGTGTTTGATATTACTTTTTCCACTCTTTCTTTTTCTTAAAAGCTGTAGACTTGAGATTTAAAACCTCTTGAACCCTATAGGCCTCTGGCTGAGGCCCCTGCTCTATCAAACCATATCACAACATCTGGAGCATTACCTGTGCACAGACTGGTGCTAATAAAGTGAAGCAGAGCCAGGTTGGAGAGGTTTCAGTAGAGGAATGTTAAGGATGAATCTTCAAAAAGGCCATTTGGGTACCATCTGTGCCAGTTGAAATCTTCTCAGGTAACTGTAAAACTCATTTAATTAAATTTACATGTCACTGTAAGTATGAGGAAGAGAAAGGGGAATTAATATCAGGACGAACTGATGGAAAAACCCAATATTACATTGGGGAATCTCATGCATGTGAGGTGGAGCGAGCTGAGTGAAGGCAGGCAGAGGAGCAGAGTAGCAAAGTACGAGTAAAGTAAGAGTAGAGTACAGCAGAGACTCCGGCCCTGGAGACCAAAGCTACAGTCTCCCCCGTGTCCTCCGACCGCGGCCAACACTGTTTTGCATGACGGGCAACAAACAGTTACAAACAATCCCTTTAAGAGCAATAGGAATAATAGAGATTATTTATTTATTTGTTTATTTATTTATTTATTGTTAGTTTTATTTATTTATTTATTTTCCTGCCAAGCTGCTGCTCCACACTGCAGGCCAGTAGGTGGCAGTAATGCAGGTCGGCATGCCAACCATCAACCGCCAATTAACACTAACTAAACAAAAGAAGAGTTGGCAATCAGGCCCAGATGGCGTCGTGGCATGTTGGTGGCATCATCTGTTAATGCCCTCAAACATGACTTTTATTCACAAAATAGCTAAGGTAAGACATTACTTACGGATGTGGCTGTATAAAGAGACATTTATTTCTTCCCTTCTTCGGCTGCTGGTCCAGTGAGTTATTGTTGTAGCTTGATAAGACTTAAAAACACTCAATTTAATTTAATGTTATGTGTATGTAGCCCAAAATCACAAGTCTGCCTCAAAGGACTTAAAACGATCTGTAACGTTAATGGGTTACATGCAATACTACCAGGTCAGCTGCCACCATAGCAGACAGGTTTTCCTTATATTAAGAAATATTATTTTTAAAAAAGCAATTCTAAAGCCTAAATTAAATATATGGTAACACTTCATTTTACAGGTCCTCAAATTTCATGGTAATTAGGTGATAATTAGCAAGTTTAAATTTATTTGGAATTACTGCCAAATTACCCCCAATATTTACCTATAAATTTATTGAAAATTACTTTATTATAAACATTATGTAATAATTATATTTCTCAATAGCTGGTAATTTATTTAATACATTTCCAGGAAAAGAATACAAAGTTAAGTGATATGTTTTATTTCTGCTGGTAAATAGATAATAATTATCAAATAACTTCTTTAAAATGTCTTAAACTCCCTGAATCATTACATCAGCTACCAGGTTACATTCACCCAGGCATTAATAAATATCTATCTTCATCCAGAATAATACATCGTCATTTATTTGTTGATTACATTTTGTATTATTAATCTGAATCTGCAGTGTAACTTGTAACTAAAGGTATCAAATAAATGCAGTGGAGTGAAAAGTACAATATTTCCCTCTAAATTGTAGTTGAGTAGAAATATAAAGTAGGACTTATTGTACTTAAGTACAGTATTTGAGTAAATATACTTAGTTACTTTCCACCACTGGTCTCAGATGACTTGAGACCTGTTTTGGACTTGTTTTAAATAACTTTTTAAGACTTTCTTTGACAGACTCAAGACTTCTTTTCTTCTTTTTTTTTTCTATTTTATCTCCGGCAGTTTCATAATTAAAACATTTTTTCATACTTTTTCCCTTAACACTCACAGTAGTTTCTTAAAAGTAGTTTCCTTCCTGGCAGAGAATCATGATTGTTACGTCATTCGAGAGAAAATGTCATTGTCATTGTTGTGATTTGCCTCCTGTCTTATACTTGGCAACAGCATTAAATGAAGAGCATAATAGTATCTACGCAAAAAATTACTGCAAATTGGACTGAGTATGTCTTGGCAGCTCTCGTGGTCATTATGCAGTGGTCGCTCGTCTCTGTGAGTCTGAGCTCACTGTTGCCTCCTTGCAGCTGGAGCCATCTGCCAAGCAAATGGCTGAGTGTGGCTGAAGATACAGATGTGATGCATCATTATCCGCTGCATGAGATGAATGATGAATGCTGGCACCGTCGGCTGTCACCTCATTGACAAACCCAGTCATGACTGCCCCCCTCCTCTTTGTTGCAGCCTGTGTGTTTTATTCACTACCATCACTGAATCTTCCTCTGCCGGTGACATTAGCATTTCTAGGGTTGCACCAACATTGTTTCCAGTTTCTAAACTGGGATGGTCAGAGGCATAAAGAGATTTCCTGGCTTTCAAAGAGGAAGGGTCGATTAAATATGCATGTGGGTGCTTTTTGTCATTACGGAGCCATCAGTGGTTGCAGGTTGACAATACAATTTCACATCATGGAAATGAATTAGGCAGAGCTCATTCATTATGGATGCCCGTTGGCTTCTTGTTCAGGATGGCCATTGTGTCATTTCTAAATAGATGAAAGCCAGGTAGGGTACGCAGATAACCCCGGTAGTGTATTTCAGGATGTAAAACATTTGTTCTGCTGTCTGGCAGAAACCTTTCTGGTCGTATCTGTGTCTCTCTCTGGGTCGAGCATTAGCACTGACTTTTAAAAGGGAAATTAGGGCGCTCATTGTGCAACAGTATTAATGAAATACTCTGCTTTTTTTACTTTTAAATATCAATTAATAACGTACAATTAACATTATTTTTGAAGAATTAAAAATCTAGGTCTAAACACATGTTTTGTAGGTGCTACATTACGAAATGTGAGATATATAAACACGCTTTGTAGCCTACTTTTTAATAACTATAGTTACTTAACAGAGATTTTGTCCCTTGACCTGCATTTCTGATAATCTTCCACCGTCTTTCTTTGCTGGTTAGACAAACACAACATGACAGCAGTCACTTTTGAATTTCACTGTGTGATTCTGAGTGACAGTACAGCGTTGTGTCAGGTTGTTTTCCCACAGGTAACACTGATCGTCACCTCGAGCGCTGTTTGACCCACATATGCTGATTTATTCTGTGTTTGTATCCCATTTAACTATTTGTATTTACAGTTTAGACTGATTTCCTGTGGTGTTGTTTGCTCAAGTTTCACCTGAGCTCTCTCAGTGTCAGAGCTGTCACCTGACAACTCTTCCTTTGTTCGCTAACACCCCTGGATCTCATGTTTTATTACCCCGCAACCCGCCTCCCACTCCGCTCTGAACATCTCTCCGCTCACTCCAGGCGTCGGTTTATTCAGCAGCGTCTACCCCCCTGCAGAAAGGCAGAGTGACAGCGTAAAAGCAATGCCCTGTTTTTTTTTTTTATTATCATGCTGCTGCTCCTCTGTGGCCACAGAAAGCTCGGGGCTCTCAGCTGCATCCTTCCTCGTTTGTGTCTGTGTATGCTGAAGCCATTTCTGTCACCTCGCCCACTCTTCCGCTGCCTATTTGCATGATGAGCCGAAGCTCTCGTGTATTTATTTACACCGTCGGATATACAGTAACTCATGCGACACTGCTGTTCCAAACTGTGACTCTTTCTTTTTGGTTTATGTAACACAATTCTAACAGGCTGACGAGATGTATCAAGGTCTCGTCAGTGCTCATTTGTAGGCATTAAACATTCGTAACACACTTTGAAACACATTTCTGTAATTTAAAATTTTCTCCTCTACTCACTTTAAGTTTGAGGTTGTCTAATAGTTTATGCTTCTGATAAAATGAGTAGAACAAAAGATCTAGAGCTGGAACTAAAGATTGTTTTCATCACTGATTTATCTGCTGATTATTTTGTCAATTCATTGATTAATCGTTTAGTCTATAAATGTCAGAAAATAAAGAAAAATGTCCATCATAATTTCCCAGAGCCTGAGTTGACGTCTTCAAATTTTTTCTTTTGTTTGACCACCAGTCCAAAACCCAAAGATATTGAATTTACAATGATATATATAGGAGTTTTAGCTAGAGCTGCTATCGATTAGTTGTCAACCATTAAATTAATTGCCAACTATTTTGATAATTGATTAATTGGTTTGGGTAATCTTTTAGGAAATAAAAGTCAGAATTCTCTGATTGCAGCTTTTAAATGTGAATATTTTCTGGTTTCTTGACTCCTTTATGACAATACCAAACAACTAATCGATTAATCGACAAAGAAAATAATCGTTAGTTGCATCCCTAGTCCTGATCAATATATCAACCAATTGTTGCAGCTCTTAAAAGATCAATTAATAATGTGATTTTAAACATTATTTTGCTTCTCTGTACATTTATTCAATTCTTACTTTTAAATGTCGTTTGCTAATATTTTATTTTAAATATTTTGATTTGATTTTTGTAATATTTTTATATCATTTCACCCTGATCCATTTATTTTTCTGGTTTTATGTGTAAAGCACTTCGTAACTTGGTTTTGAAAAGTGCACTTTAAAAAAAGTATTTACATAATCACAACACAATTTTTGCAATTTGTCCTTGTAAACTCCTCATCCATCACCTTAGATATTAGAATAAATCAGTATTTCCAGCCAAACAGGTCAGATGCATAAAGCTGGCGTCCTCCTTGTCCCCATTGCCTGTACTAGAGTACCAAGCATCTGAAGATTAAACATCTACTGTCTAGTTGTGAACTAGTTTTTAAAAAAAAAGTATATTTGGGATGATTTAGTAGTATCATAACAACTTAAGTAAAATGCTCTTTTTCTTTTTTTTCCCAGGTGGTGCTCGTATTTGCTCTCAGCATCGGAGCCCTTGTTATATACTTCATAGATTCTTCTGAGTAAGTATATTTTTTTCAACTATTTCATACTTAACTTACACACTATCATTGTACTTCACTATTGATTCTAGTCTGGCTTACAGGTCACAATGAATCCTGTTTATCGCTGAATATTTAAGAAACTGAGAGGTGTTGTTGAGTTTGTCTCAAGGTGTTTGGTCCTGCTTTATTAAATTAGATGTTGTTAGTTTTTTCTCAGAGAAATATAGAAATTTACCAATTATGCTGTATGTATGATGGTCTTATAAAATCCAGCTGGTACAATGATGTTTAAGATGATAATGGTTCAATGGAAAGTTGTATATGTTTCTGACATTTATGATTTAAGCCCCAGAGAGCTCAGCCATTAACTGGTTGCCACAGTCATAAATCCTCATGTAATGCATGTTCTGTAGTTCTGGCCTTAATTACATTGAGTGCTCTGTGCTCTGCATATGGTATTTGAGAGCACGTACTTGGCTGGCTGTTTTGATCCTTCCAGGTAAACTGCTCTGAGCTTACCGGCGATCTCTGCTCATAAACAGCCAGTGCTCCCAGATGCTTAATCTCTGTAATGAAAGGATCAGACTCTTAAACAGGCAGGAAAGACCCAAGTTCCTGTTCAAAAAAACCAATCACCGTCACTCATCGAACCGGAGGAAGTGGGAGTCCCTTTTAGCTCGCGTGTGCGACAGAGTACTGTTACTGCAGCCTGGTGGTGTTTGGACAGGATGTGCCATTAAGAAGTAGAGCAAAATACACCAGGATAAAAGCTTTTATCAAGCCCAGAGAGGGAGTCTCCGCTGGGAGTAATGTCAACGCAGAGAAGAGAAAATGGGCTGTAAATTCGTGTAATCTGGCTCACGGTCCTGGAGGGTTATTTGTTATTTCATAAGACTGCATACAGCTGAGGGCTTGGCTTGTGGTTCGCAAGCATGATCTCATTTCATTAACTGGACAAGCTCAGGTAGAGTTACATCCTCACCATTGCCATCTGTGGCCTCCTGTTCTCAGAACGTGCCCGTAGCGGCGCCTGATACCTTTTTACACCTGATGAAGGACGACCTATGACCTCCTTCTTTAACCTTTTCACGCAATAATAAAGGGGCATTGTTATAAATACACAATGAGGTATGATGCCGCAGCACCTGTTACATGACTTATATTCATATTCATCCACTCGGCTCTTTGTCCCAGTTTTCATTCAGTCTTGTCCAGGTCTTTCTATTATTCAGTATTTTTTCACTACCTGTCAACCCAACAAACCCAGTACTTAAAGAAGAAGCCGCCAGTTAGCTGCTCTCTTGCGTGCTCCTAAGTGGCAGCAGTACGGTAACAGATACAGCCCTTCCTGTAATTAGTCCTGCGGGGCTGCTGAGGCTGTCATATGATGGACAGGCTGACCTGGCTGGAAGCGACACAGAGAGAGAGAGACGTCAACACAGCAAGACCCACTTAGATTCATAGAGAAGAGCTCAAGCTACGAGCTGCACAGTGATGAAGAAGCCGGTTAGGTCCCACAGGGAGTTTTACTTCATAAAGCCTTGTACTAGTTGTGTCTTACAATACACCCTATGCTTCCATGTAGTCCCATGCCATTTGTAAGACACACTGTGCTTTGTTTCATCAAAGTAGAGCTGGGTGTAAAACCTCAACACTGAGTATTTCAAGCTTGTGTGAAATACTTGGTCGGGCTTTTATTCTTGTTTAATATATTCCCTCTTATTAAAGTTTCTTTCATTGATTTATTATACCACAGGGAGGCAGAAAAACTCCACAACAAGCCGACAAACCCACAGCCTGGCATATCATTGTTTTAGGGGCACTTTCACACGCCATAGTCCGTTTGGCTAGTCCAAATCAAAGCGAAATTGGTTGTTTTCTATTTAGTCTGGTCTGGTTTCACTGTGCACAAATTAAAGCAGACATAATAAAGTTGCTGAGGGGCGTGTATGAAGGAGCGAATTAAGAAGCTGCCACTTCTATGCAGGGAATCGTGGACTTTGATATATTGCTGTTGAAATTTTATCATTTTGACTCGGTACTGTGTCGGTACTGTGCGCACAAATCCCTTCTCCTCCAGTTTGTCTTGAATGACAATATAAACATCACACATAATCTGTATGTTCTCTTCGGCCCAGATGTCAAACAATCATCAGGCTTCTGCAGAAGTCCAGGTCCGTCCTCTCCCACTCATGTTAACCTGTCGTTTACCTGTGTCCATCTCAGCAAATGCCCGCACAGGCAGCCTGCATTTTGGTTCACTTGGAAGCGGTCCGAGACCACCTCACGCAAGCGGTCTCGAACTGGTTGTTTTGGTCTGCATCAGAGTACGATTGCTGCGTTCACAACTTCCCAAACAAACCGCACCAGAGTTCGATTAAAACGGACTAAATGTTGACTTGTGAAAGCGCCCTCAAAGGTATAATCTTTAAGTTAATTTATGACAGGTCTTTTCTTTAATAACGTAATTTAAACATGCGTTGCGTAAACACAACATTGACATTTTATCACCTAATAGAGCTGTAAAGTTGCCTCAACATGGAGCAACATTAGCATTCATTATGAGTCGTGTTTCTGTCCATGCGGTGAATATAGGTCTAGTAGTAACTCAACTTTTAGCTCAGTTTTAGTCTCCTCCAACTCCTGAGAAAAACATCTGTCACTTTTAGCCACTTACAGCGAGTTTATTATTGTTGCATTTGGAAACAATTTGAAAACAGCACTGAGCTTTAACCATAATAGTTAGTAGGTTAGGTTTGCAGGCTGTAAGCCAGAGCCAGGAACTTCTGCTGAGCTTCTAACGTGTGTTTGTCACTGCAACTGGAGCAATTGTTAATGAAAAAAATACTGAGTGAATACTTAGTGAAGGTTTAAAGCAAGATTTAGCTCATTGTAGACCCAATTATTCAGCCAAAAATCTTGCACAACTGCTTGAATTAAGTCATCTGTGCTGGCAGACATGTATAGTATTGGCATTCAAACAATACCTGGTTAAAGTGATCTGCGTGACCCTTCACTCTCGGTGGATTTGACTTTTCTCGACCGTTAAGGTTGTAAATCAGGTGCTCTGCCGTCAGACAACATTAAGGTCTCCTCGTCCTGTTTGATCTGAGTCTGAATTGAATGAGGGAGAGAGAGAGAGAGAGAGAGAGACCAGAGTGACTTTGGGCAGAGAGGGTTTGTGATCCATAACAGGCTTAGTCCTCTTCCAAGCCAGGTCCACTGGAACTCAATTAGTCAGCACCGCGGGTCTGCCTCCGCTGTATGGTCTGTCACCCTGCTATGACAGGGATTTGCCGGGCTGACTTGTCATTACAGTGAATGAGGGCAGAACTACCCGACATATAATTATTAGGATTATTCTTAGAGATGTCTTAAAGAAGACTTTATTATTTTCTTTATCTTCATTGTAACGTTTGAGAAATGATCCAGATCCATGAACAGGATGTGTACTGTTTTGGTTTGAAGATAATAAAGCTCTTTCATTTTCTCATCATAAAGCCCTTAGGATATTAAGGTATAAATAAATATTTTTTTTAGTGTAGTACTGCCTCGGTTAGACTGAATGAGATGTGACGGTTGCGTGAGGCCGATGAGGATAGTTTGGGTCCTCATCACATCACCGAGCTCCTGATCATCAACTGAGTGTCAATGCTGTGCATTAGATCGGTTCAGAATAATCCCCGAGGTATTTTAACGTTACCTCATTCAAACTCCGGCTGGACTGTATTTTATCAAGCAGAGTTTATTAGATTTTTTTTTTTACACAACAAAAGCAATTTGCTTTAATCCGGATGGTATTAAACAGCAGAGGGGATATTGCTGCTGTTGAGTGATGTGGTGTGTGTTAGTGAAGCTTGTGAATGTGAGTGTAAGACACTCCTAACAAAGAGGAATGAAAACAAACTAACTAAATGTACGAGAGCGACCTGCTTGGCACTAACACGCTGCAGAGAAGATAGACATGATTCACGATAAGCTGTGCTTTAGGGGAAGTGGTTCCCAACCTTTTCATCTTAAAACAAAGCATCATATCTATTTGTGGCCCCTCATTAAAAGTCGCATATGTCCATGAATATGGAAGATTGAGCTAAAGGCTAATTTTTCCTTCTCAGATTAATTTATTTTATATAATTTTTAGAGGACTGATGAGGTAAAATGATCCCGTGGAGTGCTGCAGGAATGAGTCCTAAAATCTGTAAATGTGTTAGCATTTTAGCACTTCTGGTTCCCTAGTCTCAAAGTCAGTATTTTTTTTGAATGGGTATTTAATTAGATGCCTGAAATAAGGTCTGTGGTTAACACAAGCTGAACAGAATTTAACGTTTTGTTGTCTGAAAATTCTGTTTTTTTTTCTCAAAAAAAAACCCCAAACAATTTTGTGTTACAGAAATAGATTGTATATATTTTTTGCTTTCCTATCCTTTTAATGATCTAACTTACCGACCCCCAGGTTGGGAACCACTGCTTTAGGGCTGCCACTAATGATTCTTTTTTTATTTTATTACCAATGAATCTCTAGATGGTTGCTCTGTTTGATCAATTGATCACTTTGTGTAAAGAAATCTCATAAACATGTCTTCAAATGTCTCGTTTTGTTTGACCGACAGTCCAAGACCCAAACATATTCAGTTTACGATATAAAACCTAGAAAAACAGTAAATCCTTGCATTTTAGAAGCTGGAACCAGCAAATGTTTTGGTATATTAAACAACTTAACGATTAATCAAATACCAAAATTGTTGTACATTAATTTTCTTGCAACGACTAGGGGTGGGGAAAAAAAATCGATATAGCACAGTATCGCGATATTTTGCATGTCAATATTGTCTTAAAGTCTTAAAGCTAGAGTGAAGATACTGGTACCATATGAAACTAGAAAACCTCATCGATTGGTACAAAACCATGTCATGTTAGCTTGTTGGGAAGAGCGCTTAATAACGCTCCAAAGTTACGCTAGATTTTGGCGAGGAAAAACTGGCATGGCCATTTTCAAAGGAGTCCCTTGACCTCTGACCTCAAGATATGTGAATGAAAACTCTGAGATGAACAGAGTGAAAACTGTATCTTATTAGATAAAACAGAT
>CAKALG010017822.1:0-18659 GCA_916700815.1 Helicolenus hilgendorfi | reverse complement strand
CTGTGCAGCTTCTCCTACACCACCTGATGAACCTCCATCCACTACAAATGTTGAGGCCAGGGAGGATGGAAATCTGATGCCCACCAGAGAACTAGACTATGCAGTGACTCCGGCTCCAATGACTCCTCCTGCTGAACCTGAAATTGCAGTGCAGGAGGTACGAACCACCAGACCGCCAACGGAGCAGCCGACCTTCAGTCCTCCACCTGCACCTCAGACATCGCAAAGTGAACCTCTCACTGATGTCCAGGACAGGGAGGATACAAATGACAAGACAACACCCACCACAGAACCAGCCTCTAGTGCGGTTACGTCAGTTCCTCCGACCCCTCCGCAAGAACCAGTGTACATTGTTGAGGTATCAGAAGAATTGGAGAGTGCGCAGTGCTTCTTCAGCTCGATATTTCAACAACTGTGTTGTTGCTTCAAATGATTGTTTGTGTGAAAGTGTTAAATAAACATATCGCATTTAAAAATGTTAAATAGTTGTGGTATGTATGTATGAAATTATTTAAATGTATGAACACTGTTATATAATTTGGGATGTATTTTTTTCATTCACAAAGGTGTAAATGAAACATTTTAATTTATATTCCCAGGTTTTTTTGTTGTTATTGTTTGTTTTCTTAAACACCATATGGTGCAAATCAATAAATACAGGATACTACAGGATGACATTGATACAATATAATAATAACCTGCAAAACTATGAGTCAATCGTTAGCCATTATATTTTCCCCAATAAGGTAGCAATAATAAATTACCAAAACAGACTGTGTCTAAAAAGTAGGAAAAGGGAAGTGCGCATAATGTCTATATATGTTTTATGTAAAGATGACGGTTTACTTCAGGAAATACAACAAAGCGAAAATACACAATTACAAGTAAAGAATGCTACATTCAAAGTTTTATTAAAGTATTATCAGCTAAATTTACCTATAGTATTATAAGTAAAAGTACTCATTATCCAGAAGGGCCTGTTTCAGAATATTCTTTTAGGTAACGGCTCATTTTACAGGTCCACAATTTCCTGATAATCTCCTAGTAATTTTTCAGGAAATAACTATATAGTATAGTTTGGTATTAATCACAGGGAACAATAGGAGTTACCCTTAAAGACAGCACTACATTTAAATCCAAATAAATATGTTAGTGATAACTTTGTGTAAATGTCTCATGCTCAGTCAGAACTGTACCATAGGTGGCACAATGTATTTTTCAAATTGGACGTCAAATAGAAAATTAAATTTGTACATTGAATCCAAACATTCTTGAAAATTGCTAATCTGTATTTTTGTAATATTGCGTCAAAAATGTGTTTATTAGACTGCATTAGTTTTAGCTAGGTGTACCCAACAAACTGGAAGCTGGAGTGTATATGCATGTGTGAAATATGCTACATTTACAATACTGTATCATAGACTGTATATAAGAAGTGGACATAGTCACTGTGAGGTCACCCATTGGTTTGTGGGCTGCCGTTTTGAAGCCTACAGTTTGGCATTTTGGTCGTCGCCATCTTGGTTTTTTGCAACCAGAAGTGACACGAGAGGGTGGAGCTAAGCACAACCGAACGCTGAATAAGATTGCTATAATAACTGTAAGTGTCAGTTATCTTCATGCAACAGTTATACTGTATGTCTTCTATGCCTTCTAAAATTATTCATATCTTACAAGATATAAAACTTCATGAATAACGAAGGGCTTCGATAATGCCAGCTCATTACAGTGAAGGCTAAATGCCATATGAGGACCAGAATATGTATGACTCGCTTTCACTCTATTTGTCTGTCTTTCACAATAATCTCCAACGTTTTCTTAGACCTCTTCCCCCTCTCTGTTCATCAGTAAGACGAGGGAAAGAGCGAGACCGCTGCACGTCTCCTGGGACAAAATACATGAAGACACAGGACTCAGATCAACATCTCTATTAGCAGCTGTTATGCTGAGAATTGGGCCAGGAGAATAAAGCCACGTAATTATAGTCTCTTCACACAGATTTGTGAGAAAACCAGGACTATTTGTATAGCAATTATCCATCACATATAGCAGAACTACCATCTGGCTCTGTACAAAACTGTGTTGCACTGATTGGAAAGTCAGAGCGGAGGTGAAAGTGGACTTCGGGAAAGTAAAGTCAAATAGCCTTGTCAGGTTCAGTCATGTAAAAGGTGGAGTATACTACGGAGAACCACAACATGGAGAAATTTGCATCCTTTTTCCATAGCAGGCTGCTCACAATCATTTGTGAAGCAAAGCAGCTGCAAGTAAAACAATTCTCTTAATCAATGCTAAGACAAGACAAGACAAACTGAAAGAAATGAGATCCAAGTGCATGATAATAAGGGTAATTTCTTTGGGTGGGGAATGTGCCACAAATCAAATAACACTTCTATTATTTCAGTGCTTTGGACATGGCTATAAACCAAAACACGAAGAACAGAGTTGCATCTAAAACTCCTAAAAATCATACTTCACGCACATGGTGAGACATATTTTCCCCCACAAATTTTGTGCAACAGTATTGGTGTGACTTTTGGCTATAATTGCACCCCTTCACCTTTGCTATCTCTCTTCTTCCGGGAACTGGTTTTCATATCTTGCCCGTTTCAGCTGCATGAGGTCCTGGGAATCTTTCTGCCTGAGTGCGTCATAATAATTAAAAATGGAATTTATAGTCTGGAGAGCATAACCATTTCTGAGGGTTCATTAATTTTTAATGGTTTTCCAGAATGGGAATGGGGAGAAATTATGTAAGATAATGCATCACACTTTGGACGTCACACAGCGCAAACAACATTAGGCTTCACTTTGTCAGTGAGTCCAGTCTGAGACAGCTGGTTCTTCCTACACAGTGTGATATCTGTGCACTCTGCCTAACAGATACACCTTATAAACAGAAAGCACTGAGATTGCTGCCATGTCCCTTTTAAAAGAAACGCTGGGTACAAATTCTCTCATGTTTTCATTTTAGACACAGTTCATTTCCTCCCAGCTGCCCACAGGAGACTGTTTCTGCTGGCACACTGTCGACAGACACAGCACCGTGCGTGCTGATACACTATGTATGAGAAGCCACCACAATTAGCCTGGAAAGCCTTCTCTCTCCCCAAAGTGCCTTTTTTGCACGCTTTCATCTCTCCATTTGCAACATGAGCGGGCTATTTTTTGACTGCCTCCTCACTAGTGATGAATACCTCAGAAAGGAGGGAAAAAAAAACAAAGGAAGACAACCTTCTTTGTTGGGAGCCCTTTGTGTTTTCACCCTGAGCTGAAGGCGTGCTGGTTGACTTGGCACCCGGATTAATCACGTCGGAATGTCTCCTCTCATTTAGTAGCTTTTCCTCCGTGCCTAGTCACATTGTTTTTCCCACAGTTGTCATTGTTTTTCAGCCAGAGACACTTTGACAGTCGAGGAGATGTGCCTCCTCACTTGAAAGTACAACGTGATTAATAGATATCAGTGGCTTGGAGTGCATTTCTGCATGCATAAATAGACATTTAGACATATTGGCTGCCACAGAGAGAATGTGTAGTACTTTTTGTTATTCCTTTTTAAGTGCGTCACCGTTTGTTATGGAAAAATCCTGTTGGACCCCTCTCGCCTCCTGCCATAATTACTTCCTGTACATGAAGAGGAAGCTTTTGTTTCACAGTACAGTGCTCACCAATAACACATGCAATCCTCTCACACAGTTCATCCTTTTAAAAACCTTTGCAAGGACATAAAACTCTGGATATACTGCATCTATACAGTACAATGTGTGTCCTATCCTGTCTAGGTTATTTATTGCACGCGTGAATCTCAGTGTCTTCAGTGCTGAGGAGAAGTGTTATTAAACCTGCAGTCGGCAGAATGTTTTTGGCATCGTTGGGCAAAACGTGCATAATAATCTTTCAGCATATTGTAATTCAAGTGTTCTGAGAGAAAACTAGACTTCTGCACCTCCTCATGGCTCTGTTTTTAGGCTTTAAAAAATCTAAACAGGTCATTTCAGAGAGAGCGTTCCTATTGAGCGTTCCTATTGGCTGTGCTCGGGCTGGTGGGCGGTGCTTGGTGTTTCCTCACCAGATCTCAACATGGCAGACGGGTCACAAACTTTGTCATTTAACAGCTAAACAGTACACTACAAGATGTTTCTGAAATCATTTGAGGCCAGAAAAAGGCATTAAAGTAACAGAATATTGATTCATATTTGATCAGCGCCGCCTAGTTTCACCATTTTATTGGAGTTTGTAAATGTGATTGACAGCTGCTCAGAGACAGCAAGCTCCAGCTTGGCTCTGATTGGTTGCTTTCCTCCGGTCTCTGACATCTTGTAGATGCCATTAGGAGCACTTGGAGGACACCAGAGGACACAGAGGCGCATGATTTTATTCAGATTACATGTCTCATGCACTGTCAGGATATAGTGACCGTTTTAAAAAGATCATTTTTTTTAATCATATGTGCTCCAACTGCAGCTTTAAGTAACTATATTTATTGATTTACTTTTGGAAAAGAGTATGACAGTGCATTCATTTTCTCAGAAAAGCTGCATATGATAAAAGTAGACTCATAACAAACATTGACTGTAAAAGTTCTATTTCAGCATCTTCAATCACCCGCGGCCACCAAAGTATGTTTTTACATGGAAACCTGAAGGTTAGACCGCTATTACTTCAGCGTCTTGCCCCAGGCTTCGAGCTGTCAGCAGAAATGAATCGATTGTTAAGTCTGACTCTACTGCTCTGATGACAGGACTCCTGATTGGTCACCACCTTGGGAATATTGTTCACAGCTGCAGCAAGCCGCCGGCTGTGCTGAGAAATGATCACACACGAGATTTAAGAATGTTAACGGGTGCTTTTTCCATGCGCCTAATCCCAGCCTGCAAGGTCACGGGCCTCGCCGTTTACACGTCTGAATGTTCAATCACTGCTGCCTAATGAGTTGTACAAATTCAATCATGTAGAGGGTTGTTTAGTTCGCCACCAGGTCCTCATTAGAGTGCGAGAAGGACAGGGTCTCATTTCCTCACTGTCCGCCACACGAGGCTTATCCATTAGTTGCACTGATTTGTTAACCATATTTGTTGTTCTCTTTATTCCGTGCACCCATTTTAGTACTGTGACGAGCATTTTTATGCTATTGTTTCTATGCAGAGACGTAGAAATGACCGTAACTTAATGTGTTTATGTCATTGCCTGCAGTAAAAGTTGTCTCTGCATATGTAGTTTGTTTTTTTCTTCTTAAAATATAACCAGGAAAGTGGTGTACATTAGTTTGCTGACTTGCTGTCCTGCTGTTTGTGTTTTGTTAAACAAACCCGTCATCTCCGAGCCCATTCTAACACGTCTCGCTGCACGGTGGTGCTGTTAATCTATTTCAGGGTTTGCTAAAAAGGAAAAGTTCCTCTCAGTGAACACAAGCTGCTTGTTTGTATAAGCGCTTGTGTGCATGATTGGTGGTGTCCTGAGAATGAACAAATATGTACTTTTGGATGCCAATGCCAACGCTGATGTGGATATTTCATCAAAATTCAATATTTTGTAATATTGTGCCATTTCCCTGCATTGGATTACGTGTCACGTATTTAATGTTATTCCGATCAGGGCGAAATTCTTGTACACTAAAACTTTTCACCTCTACTAATCCATCCATCCATCCATCCATTTCTTCACCGCTTATCCGGTACAGGGTTGCCGTGGCAACAGGGTGATCAGAGCCACCCAGGCGTCCTTCTCCCCAGCAACATCGTTCAGCTCCTCCTGGGAGATCCCAAATGTTCCCAGGTCACCTGGAATGTGTTCAAGGTGTCCTCCCCGCTGCTTGCACCGCTGCTGTCAGAGGAAGACAACCCATCGTCCATCCTTACCAGGTACACCATCGAGTTTGTACCCGTAGAGGACGTTCACAGTGACGACCAACTTGGAAATCAAGAGCTTTACTTTGTGGCTCAATTCTGTCTTCAGCACCATGGTTGCATACAATGACACCATCATCGGCAAACAAAAGAGATACCACGCTAATGTCACAGAACAAGACATCTGGGCTGCAGATCTGACAATGTCCTGTATTCCCCTGGCCGCAGAGGATTGCAGAAGAGCAAATGTGCACACCTCATAAATACAACGGTTCATATACAGACATGCGCATTATGCAAGCTGATCCAAACAACTCCTGTGCAAGTTCACTTATACGTTCAGCCCAGAGAATTATCACCAGGCTTGCTTCCCCTTGAAAAGCTTAGTGAATTGACTGTGCATTGCTTTTTATCAGACATTTATCATTTGCCAAATCGACCAAATCCTTTTAGTATTTTCTCTAAAACGAAAAAGTTCGAAAACACTTCTGAAAAGTATACATCTCTCTTTTCTGACGCTTGTCCAAACCGGTTTTCAGGTGCAAACGTCTTCTTTACCTCATTCTAGTGCTCCAAATCGTAATGGGCTCATCACTGCCCCCTTGAGGCCAGAAAGCAGAAAACACTCACTCCAACTATATTTGGTGAGAACTGCAGCCGTAGTGGAAGTTTTTCCCCCAGTGTCCACAAAGGGCAACAATGAGCTCATCCCACACTCAAAAACAAACTTTGACTAGAGATTTGAGCTTTTCCTGAATTTTTTAAAAACAGTATGCTTTGTTTTTTTTTGTTTTTAAACAAGCTTCAATGACAAAATTTTGGCAAATGTACATCTGGTTACCTTCTCCACCTCCGATAAATAGCTGGTAACATCATCCCATGCAGTGGACGAGACAATCTCGAACAGGGCTTTAGTCCCAGCCTTGAGCCTAGCATTAAATCTGTGCTGAATATCTGTGTAACCAGTAGGCGGGTTCTTCATTTTTAACAAAAGGGATATCCGGTTCATTTTGTTTGTTCCTTATGTATATAGTTTAGAGAATATCATAGATCCAAGATGAAACTGATAGAAGGGCGGGACTCAGAGAAAAAGTCAGAATTACAAATCCATCTGCTACTTCAGCACCATGGACAGCGCCATAGATTTATCAATACACAGGACGGTTAGGCCGGAGATATACTTGCTTTTTAACCACATGGCATCTCCCTTCGTCTCCCTTCAAATCGCCTACTGTGCGTAACCACTACATATCTAACCACAACAGAAGTGTTTATGTGTATGATACATACATGGTCACACTGTGCCCCCCTGCAGCTATTTACATATTTACATTCTCACTTTACGGATCATCACTTTGCTTCATCCACTCCTCTCCACATGTTGTCTCGCCGCTGTCCTCGGTGTGCCGAGGAAAATGGGTCAGAGACACAGACAGTGAAGAGGGACAGAGACCCGGAAACACACAGCTGGCTTCAGCATGCAGATACAGACACACACACACACACACACACACACACACACACACACACACACACACACACACACACACACACACACACACACACACACACACACACACACGCTGCTGCTCAGTGCATCAGGGAAATCAATTGTCCAGAAGAATAACACTGAGCTGCAGATGAAGATCTGATCATCCTTAGGGAGGAACGCTGTGTGTGTGTGTGCAGTGTCTGTTATCGTTTGCACACCTTCTGGATGATCTCTTAATCATCATCCCCTTTTGTCCCTTAAACTGTGAAAATCAATTCAATTTAATTCATTTGATTTTTCAAAATGCAACACAAGCCAGATTTGCTAAAAATGTGCAGTCAATATTGACACTTATTGAAATGGTACACAATCACGTCATCCTATCCAATCCCTACAGACAGACGTATGTGTTTCCATCACATATGTCCTGTTTATATTTATAGTAGCTCGTCAGAATCAGCGCCAGGATCAAATCTGCCAAGGACAGATGGCACTTCCCCTGTAAGCCACAGCTTTTTAATAAAGAGCGTGGCATAAAGAGTGCAGACTGAGGGAGAAATGAGCAAGGCCGGGAAAAAGATAAACAGGACATATTTGCTGTATGCAAGCAAACAAATCAGAACACTGTGAAGCAGAAGAAAAAAAATGTTTCCGTAGAGGTTATTATTGTGACAGATTTACCTCATTGAGTCCTTTTTTTATCCACCGTTGAGCTGAATCTCCGATACCCTGTTTAGATTTCCTGGCGGAGTATTTTTGGTCGTCTTTTAATAACTGCCAGTTTAGGCCTGATTCATCTTTAGCTATCCAGACAGGGGCATCTCTGACGCTGACGATGATGTAAGAGCCTCAATGGGCTATGACTGTGAGGGACCCATCAATTTTGGCATGTTTGCAGAGACGCTCTTCATTTAGGTTTGTGCTGAATGTACATGATAGACTTTCACTAAACCATTTGCATCATGACAAGTCAGAATATCTCAACATTTAGAGGCTACAGCTTCCCTGCCTCCTCCATCACTTCCATTTCTGAAAGCTCTTTGTCCTCTGAAGATAAGAGAGAGGCGATTATTAATGAGAGATAAGTCTCAGAGCAATAATAGCAGAGCAGCCTTCCTCTCTGCCACTGCCTGAAATGCTGCTTATTTCACATCCTTCAAGGATTTCTGTAACATTTGGCAGTCTATCGGATCGAAACACAATATAAATAGGCACATGAAGAGGATTTGGAATGATAATATTAAAGGAATAATGTGCAGCAGGTACGAGGATCTATTGGTAGAAATTTAAAATAATATTAATAAGTATGTTTTCTGTATTGTATAATCACCTGAAAATAAGAATTGACGTGTTTTTCTTACCTTAGAATGAGCCGTTTAAATCTACATACGGAGCGGGTCCTCTTCACGGAGACGACCCAGAACGGACAAACCAAACACTGACTCTAATCTAGATAACTCTTAAAACAGGCTTTGCATTTTCATGTCGTTCTGCACACTTGATAGTTGGTTGCAATCTGAAATCTCACCACTAGATGCTGTCAGATCCTACACACTGCACCTTTAAGTTGCAGAGAGTGCAATAAGGAGTGGGTGAGAGAGGTGAGGAGGTTGGAGGATCTGAGGTTGCGGCGGGTGGGAGTATGTTGGTGCAGAAGGTCAGACAGGTAGGAGGGTGCTACTGCAGGTTCTGGAGGGCTTTGTAGGTGATGAGGAGAATTTTGAACTGCATTCTTTGAGGTTTTGAAGGACTGGGGTGATGTGAGTGGGTGAGCAGACGGGCAGCTGAGTTTTGAATGTAATTTGTTGAGGATTTTGATGGATGTGGCGTACAATGCTATTGTATTATTCATAGTTGACAGTATATGGGCAAACAGGAAACATGGGGAGAGAGAGAGAGAAGGGCATGACATGTACGTAACTAAGATCACCATCTGGAATCAAATCAGGGATGTTGCTTTCATATGTTATGCATCTTAATCACTAGTTCACCAGGACGCACACCCGATTCACAAATTTTTAGTTATATAAAGCCTGATCCATTTCCTATCCTTTGTTTGCTTTGAGAACACCAGCTGTCAAAACCTTCCCACCATGCCCTGCAAGAAATTGGAACCACCCAGTGTTGTGTGAGAAATAACACAGTATCATACAACATGTTCAAGCAGAACCATCCTCCTAACACTCATCTCTGCACCCCATTTTTCCCCCACTTTTGTTCCCTGTGCATTTCCTTCTCGCCCACTTTCTCACTGCCATCCATCCATCCTTTCCCATCACTTCCTCTCTCTTTATTCCCCCCTATTACCTTACCCTCATCCATCCCCATTTCTTCCCTCCACACTTCACATACTCGCCTTTATGGATGAGGGGGGTGCATAACAAAAAAATCTCTTCCCCCCCAGGATCCTTAAGTAGGTCTGACGTAGTTGCATGGGAAGAATGACGCAGATGTATTCATGAGAGTAGGTGGTGTATTCGGCGGGAGAGGAACAGAGTGAAGGGGGGTGGCAAATGGGAAACGGGGGGCCGAGCAAGAGGTGCAGGGAGAAGAGCGAGAAATGGAGGGAGACGAGGGAACGGGGGGGTGACTGAGGGAGACAGATGAAGAGGGCGAATGTGAGAGGGGACAGATTGATGAATGAATGTTTGTGCGAAGCAAATGCCAATTCACTACACCAAGCAAGTGTTTCAAATTGTAGTGATGTTGAGAAAGGAGGCTGGGTGTGCGGGTGAGGGGGGATCCACTCGGATTCAAAGCTCCCCCTTGTTTTCATCTTCTCATCCCTCCTGAGTGGAGTCTGAAAAACACCAAAAATAAACTCAGCAAATTATTTAACCATTACCCGAGAATGATTATTTGCACACTGCCAAAACACTGTGCATCGCACTGTATCAACATAACAGCTACAAGCGTATGTATCAGCAGTTACACTTGACTACAGCTGGATTGCAGGAGCTGAATAGCAATCTCCTGCATTAACTGTAAGCTGTTGAGGTCTGCAGACATGATTGATCTCACAATCCCTTTGTAGAAATGTATAAAGATGTACACTCAGTGTCTACTTTATTGGGTTCACATGTACAATGTAAAGCAATTAGGGCTGTCAAAGTTAACGCCATAATTGCATGTTAACGCAAATTCGTTTTCACGCCACTAATTTCTTTAACGCATTAACGCAACTTGCGATTTTCAGGTTGTAGCGGGCTCAGTTTTAAAGCTAGTGAAGATACTGGCATCATATGAAACTAAAAAACATAAGGAATCCATTGATATCAATCATGTCATACTAGCTTATCGCAAAGGAAGGTTAAATAACGCTCCAGACTTATGCTAAATTTTGGCGAGGAAAAACTGTCATTTTCAAAGGGGTCCCTTGACCTCTGACCTCAAGATATATGAATGAAAATGGGTTCTATGGGTACCCATGAGTCTCCCCTTTACAGACATGCCCACTTTATGATAATCACATGCAGCTTGGGGCAAGTCATAGTCAAGTCAGCACACTGACAC
Organism: Helicolenus hilgendorfi; assembly: GCA_916700815.1. Lineage (NCBI taxonomy): Eukaryota > Metazoa > Chordata > Actinopteri > Perciformes > Sebastidae > Helicolenus > Helicolenus hilgendorfi. Next base: position 7,808 of record CAKALG010017822.1, on the reverse strand, counting down.
ACTGACAGCTGTTGTTGCCTGTTGGGCTGCAGTTTGCCATGTTATGATTTGAGCATATGTTTTATGCTAAATGCAGTACTTGTGAGGGTTTATGGACAATATTTGTCATTGTTTTGTGTTGTAAATTGTTTTACAATAATAAAAATAAACATACATTTGCATAAAGAAAGCATATTTGCCCACTCCCATGTTGATAAGAGTATTAAATACTTGACAAATCTCCCTTTAAGGTACATTTTGAACGGATTAAAAATATATGATTAATCACGATTAACTATAGAGAATCATGCGATAAGTCACAATTCAATATTTTAATCGATAGACAGCCCTAAAGGCAATTCAATTGTTCTAGCATATAGTCTAATTTTATGATGCCTATAATGTTCAGTTTTTTGACAGTCAGAGAGGTGGTAATTCAATTCATCATTGAGGACATAGTGGTGTTGTTGCACTGAGCTGCATTATATTCAGAGGTTTTCAAATATTCTGCCCTTCTCATGTATGTAAAACATTTGATACAATGTTATTATAAAAAATAAATATCATCCATAGCCGCTTTAAATGTCATGCATGTTGAATTTACAGCACTGAAAGGTCTCACCAGTTTCACGTGACACCTCCTTGTTTGTTAGAGCGCAGTGTGTTCTCAAGAAAGTCTCCTGTTAATTCAATTTCCACTGTGTGTCAATCTTGGCTGAATAACATTTAGATCTGTTTTCATTGGAAACAGCATTTACAGCTCAGCCAGAGTGAATAAAACACAAGCCTCTTTAAACAGGTACAACACACTGATAGCCTCAACGGAGAATGTGCCTGTGCACCTAATAGGATATATATCCGGGACTGCTGGTAATAATGTCTAAGGACATGTAGTGCCCATCTGTGTGTGTGAGCACATGCCCTAAACTGTGTTTTTCCACCAATCTGCCCAGTTAGCCAGTCAGCAGGATACCTGAGGAACATTTATGGAATCTACATGAAATGTGTTAAACAGATGGACTTGATTTAAACAACAAGTAATTAGATAGTGATCCATTTCTGAGATTTAAATAGTGACTGTAAAGCCACGAGTTAAATGTGAAGCGGCAGACATGTTGACTGGATGCGACAGCAAGTTGTTGAATTTTTCAGATTTGTTTAATAATCCTTAGCCATCCTGTTCTGCACAACTAATCTGAGAGCCAGTTGGCATTCAGAGGGTCTTTACCTTTAATGCATCTATAAACTACTTTTGCACAATTGTTCAGCTTAACTGCACCGCTGTGTGTATTACCTGCTATTGCTACCTGCATTTGGGTCCAATCACCGATCGTGACAACCAGTATCTCTCTCCACTCCTGTGACCTGTTATCTTCACCCTATTACTACATACAGTATATAACATCCTCCTTGTGCTCAGCAGAAACAGCTGAGATACAGATCCACCCCTAATTCCTTAAGCAGCCCATAAAGCGTTAACAGCTGAGTACATCCAGAAATGAACCTGAACCAGGAAATGAGCTGCTACTGTGTAAACAAAACCACTGCGTGTGTGTGTGTGTGTGTGTGTGTGTGCCAAGCTGTTGTTTCCATGATGTGAACACTAACATGTGTATCACACTAACTTATTTAAGAGATCTAGCTGATGATGATGAGGATGATTGCAGCACGGCACAAAGCGCAGCAGTGCTTCGCTCCCTCCTCAACATCAGTGCAGCAGACTCATCAGGACGGCATAAAAACACAATTATCATATTTCTGAAGTGTGCAAACTGTCCTGGGCTAATCATCAAGTCAAAAACAAAAGTACTGCATGCCACACATTACTCACATCTCTATATACTGTTGTGTTTATTACAGCATTTTAGAGTGACAGCTGGGAATAAAACTTTCATGCATGCAAAGCAAGGAGATTAGGAAAAATGTATGAGGAAGGGGATGTAGAGGATGCAAATGGGTACTTCCTAGCGTCCCTTTTCACCTTGAGAGCCCATATTTATATGAGAACAAAAGAAGCGAACAAAATTAACATGAACAGGAAAACGAAGCTCACCTACACAAGGTGAAAGACAACAGACCTGCTTTTATTTATTTATAAGTATGGTGAATTAATGCACAAGAAAAACAGTACTGTGCATTACAATGACTAGTGCAAAATGCTAATTAAATTCATTTGGTAGGCACGGCGCTGATTTGTAATCATGAGCATGATTTCATTGGTAATTGCACAAATAAAAAATAAATGGATCTCATACTTAAAGGTGCAGTGTGTTGGATTTGGCGCCATCTAGCAATGAGGTTGCCGATTGCAACCAACTGCAACTTCCCCCGTGTGCCAAGCGTGTAGGAGAACTACAGTAAAGAGTATAGAAGAAAAAGAGGTGAAACTCTGGTGCTTTTTTGACAATGGTTGCTAGGTGACGCTGCGGTGGCGCTGTCGCCAATTTGGACTGAAAATGCCAATGAGTCCATTGCCATGTATGTATAAAGAGACATCTGTAAATCAGCGGATAATTTTTTTCACGGTAAATCAACTTCTCATTACAAACACTTAAATAGCCCTCATATAAATATATGTTGTATAATGAACTAATCCAGAGTTATTTTCCTTGGCATAATGAATCAGACCCACGGGACTGCACCACCCGGCACGCTTATATGACATATCCAGTTCTGCCAGCTTCCTGCTAGCTGTATACAGCTGTAATAATGGATATATTGGCTGTAATTCATCACTTTTATTATCTTATAATACCTCCATGGGCTGTATGCTGTAAGTCTGTACCGTGGGGGATGTATTAATTTCTCTGTTCCCAAACAACCGGTTATCGGCCAGTAGCTAGTAATGCTAGTAGCATGACATAAACAGAATTTAATGTCGATTCTGGAGATCCTTCACATGAAAACGTTTGAGATTGTTCTCGAAATCTGTGTGCTGTTTTTTTCTAACTTCCATATATGTCCATCGCTCACTTTATGCTCCTCTGGGAAGCGGCTGCAGGCAAAAAAAGATTAATAAATAAATAAGTAAGTAAGTAATTATTTATAATAGTATGCATATTTATAATATTTTTATTGTTCAACACAGGCCATTTTGGTAGAGACATTAAAATTATGACATTGGAATAGAAATAATTTAGTTTGACTTTTGTATGGCACTCTGTAGGTTAACGTTTTACTGGCGTCCGGTAGTCAGTTTCAGTCCGAAATGGCGGAGGCGTAGGTCTGATGCTGGGCGCTGGCGTTGTTATGGAACAAACAATTGACTTTCTCTTCTTAGCGATAGATGTTCTTTGACTACGGTGACCGATGTAAAAACGTGAATGGCCCTATTGAGAGCCAGTGTTTGGTTTGACCATTCTGGGCTACTGTAGCAACATGGCGGCCGACACCGTGAGAGGACCCGCTCTGTATGTAGATATAAACGCCAATAGATCCCCCTAATAAAACACATTGGCCCTTTTAAATGGCCTGAAAATGTATTTTATGCAGACTCCAGCTAATTAGCAAACTCTCTTTTTTCTTTTACACTACAAAAGAAAACTTTTAATGAAGCAAACATCGGAAACCATGTGTTTTTTCTGTGATTATGATGAACATTACATCACCAAAGCACCTTAATCACAGCGGAAAATGCTCTCTAGATTATTACTGCCACAATGAAACAAATAGATTTGTGCAGAGCAAAAAGGAATATGCTCACTGCAGACTTCTGACTCCATTCATCGCACTAATTTATCCAAAACAGCGATGATGCCCACAGCTGCACAGACGGTTCGCTGAGGAGAGCAGAGAGGAAGCTTGTAGGCTACCTTTTGCTCGCTGCTAGGCAACCTCAACTTTAAATCTGTTGATCGGTGGTAGTGTTTGTGTGTGTGTGTGTGCGGTGGTCGCCAGCGTGTTTATCAAATGAGGAACGTTTAAAGCCAAGACTGCTTCCAAATCGCTCCCCTGCATCTGTTTGGATTTGGACCAACCTCGCCAAGACTCATCCAGTTCAGTCAGACAGGCCAAACTACTTTAAGAACGATTAAATTTTAAATTCTTTTCCCGTCGCCTGCCACTGTACGGCATCCCGGCTTTCAAGAAATGCTTACGTAACGTGACAAAATTTAATCAACCACTGAGTGTGTTGCGTAACAAGCTTAAACCAGAACCCCAGAACATATTGTAATTACATCTTGGCAACCTGATCCCGATATAGAGGACACAATGGGTCATTTAATACTTAATCAGGTGCTGTTAATGCTTTTATTTTTACTGTGTTGACTGGGTTTATTCTCAGGTTCAGCTTGCCCTCCGTGAGCTCTGATTACAGCTCTGGTCTGATTGCTGGAGGTGGAGATGTAACTGGCAGGAGTTTAGACAGAGAAACTCTCATGTGAATTCAGCCCAGCGAAACTTACGTAATCAATAGGTGGAGGCCATCATTCTCATTATTCTTCAACACTGGCAGAAAAAATATAGCAGGAAATTACATAATATATACGCATGATGTGATGTCACATTTCACAAGTTTTCATTGAAGAACTTTTGTGAAAGTATTTTATTCACACACGTCACTAAAAGGTGCAAGTCTATTAAAAAAAACAAGACAAATAGGGAACTAAGTAATGTCCACACACAATTCACATATTTATTTAAATATAAGAAGAAGACATTGTTTTAATTGAATCAGGTCAGAGATTATATATACTGTACTGTATTTACCAATAAGCTGATAACAGGTAGTAACGTGAAGAATATGAATTCTGTTATCCTAAACATAGTCATGACATATGAGGTTAACAGGGAGACTTTACTTCAGTAACAGTACCAAATCAACAATCTATAAATACTCCGTTACAAGTGAAAGTCCTGAGTATTATCAGCTAAATGTACTTAAAGTATAAAACTGAAAAGTACTGAAAATGGCCCCTGTGACTGATGTATTGTTATATTACATAACCTAGAGGTCAAAGGGTCACCTCCAAAGGGTCACCAGACAAATCTGGAGGGTCATACCATGATTAATGGGAGAGGAAAGAGGAAGGAAAAAAATCTGCTGATGTAGACCCTTGATGCCTGAGTTTAAATGGTTAAAACGCCTTCTCTTTAAAGAAGAAGACTATTAATATCTCCTCCTCTTCTTGGGCTTCAAATGTGCTCAGCGCCGATGTATCTCAGGGAGAACACTGAGTCACAGATGGTCGTCGCTGCAAGGACAACTTCTGAGTTTTAGACTCAAATACATGACGACACACTGGCACATGATCAGACAGGTTGCATTTGTGGTGCCAAAAATCCTTTTTTCACTCGAGCAATAAGCCTGCATTTCATTGTTGTCTTTTGAAAACCATGTATCTCCAAAATGTCAACTTTTTATGAGGCCTGTTTTCAGCTCTGTGACAATGTTTTTAAGATATTCCATGTTCCATTCAATGTACTTTTTATTGTTTAATTAGCATAAAAATAGGAGAATTATCTCTACCCATAAGGGAATACTTAAGGAAAGAAGCGTCTTTGCCGCTCTCTCTCTCTTGCTTCACCACTCACTTCCCACGTACACATATACACACTCTAGGCACTGGCTCTGCTTTGAATGGCTCTAGAGAGGGAAATTTGCGTTTTCACATCAGCCACCTTAGCTCTCCAACATGCTTGGCACACAGGAGAGGCTTCAGTTGGTTGCAATCTCCTCACCTCACCGCTAGATACCGCCACATCCTACAAACTTAACCTTTAACAGCAACAACTGTAATTGAAATCTTGCTTCTTCTTCTCCTATTTGTTCTGTAGCCAAGATTTAAGATTTAAGACTTAAATGTGTAAGGCGTTACTATGAAGGGCATTGATAATATATATATATATTCATTAACATTACAAAAACAAATGATATATATATACATAATATCCCTATCTGCTATCCGCTATCTATTTTGCAATGGCACCATCGCTGCATCCTGTGCTAAGCGCCGCCCAAGATGATTTTGATTGGCTTAAAGAAATACAAACAAGCCAGAGCTTTTTTTTCCCTGTACCAGAATGAATGGAGATAAAGGTTTGACTATGCAAGACTAATAACAACTGACAAAACCCTTTAAAAGTGCATCTTATTGTAAGGTTTTACAATAAATATTAAATGAAGCATTTAGGCCTCTAGACATTAAATGTATTTGATTTAATTTATTGATCTACTCACATGTCTGTTGTTCCCTTTTATTAAAAACTGTCCCCTGCTCAGACGGAGATATATTCTTCTTCAGAACCTGTCAGTGTAAGAGAAGTAATTAACTGGACGTGCTCTTACTTTGACGAGTATTATTTCACTATGTGTTGATAACGGAGCGAAATTATTTATGTCGTTCTGAATCAAACACAAAGACTGAGCGCAGGCTTGCTGACAATCAAAAAGAGGAAGAGAAATTGCCTTCCTCCTCAGCCTGAATACCACAGATATGACAGGGGAAAGGAACATTTTTCTAGCTCACATAATCAATCTGTCTCTTGGCGTGCAGCAGCAGTGACTTTCTGTGTTTACCCCCAAAACTTCAAGTTTTGACAAATCCTGCTTTTAAAGGTGTCTGCTGTGAAATCAGTTTGACCTTCAACTGTTTGGTGACCTCATCAGCCAATATCCTGCAGTACTGAGCAGACCCTCCGCTTTAATGATGTGTTAAAATTTAAGAGCCAGCATAATTACATTATATACAATGAGATAACTAATGAGGTAGTCTATGCCGCCTTGTATTTTTGGCGTTAATGCAGTTAATGAGATATACAGTAGAGCGATTGTTTCTGTCTTCTCCTGCTTTGACACAAGTGAAGTCATTTTTCTTCTTTTATTAACACAAAATACTCAGGTTGTCAGTCCCACGGTCGAATGAGAAATCCTTCAAGCTGCTGCTTTTCCAAAGCATCTCATCTTTTTTCATGATGTGTTATGTATTTTACAAGGAGTGAATGGCTGCCTCAGTAGGATTCCTGTTTGCTTCATAAAAGTCATTTCTCCCCTCAGCCGCTTTAATGACAAACAACGGGCATCCAGTCATATCCTGTTACCCACCACGGTGATGAATCGAGATTACCCTAGCAACATAGGCGGGCGTGTTTACGCCAGATGCAGAGCAACCACTTCAGACTGCATGGGACTTGTTTTAATCACCTCTTGGAAACCAACAGCGAGTGTTGTCGGGCCCAATCAAACTTTGTCTGCGCAGAAACAACACTGAGATCACAGGTTGCGACAAGAGATCCAGAGCAGCGTGAGGCTGTCGGTAGTGAGTGTGATTCGCTTCTTCAGTTCATTCACAGGGGTGTACAGTATGACTCACTCAGGCCTCGGCCTGCCGAACAGAAACATATAACCTTTTTTCACTTCTTTTCTATTTTCAGCCATGCAAGACTCAGCCTCCATTCTACACAGTACTGAATGCAGTGGCTGAGCAAAAAAAGTTATTTCAGTTATTTTAGTTAGAGCTTAGTTGGTTGCATTGGCTCTATCTATTTGGCCTGGAGAGGAGGTCGTGCTGCTCTGGCTCTATCTATTTGGCGTGGAGAGGAGGTTGTCTTGCTCTGGCTCTATCTATTTGGCATGGAGAGGAAGTCATGTTGCTCTGGCTCTATCTCTTTGGCGACACTGGTGCAAACAGCTAACAGTGCAAACAGCTAACAGTGCAAACAGCTAACAGTGCAAACAGCGCTATACGTGAAAACAATGGCAACAGTGTTGACAGAGCTAACAGCGTTATCCTGGGGGGAACCGGAGGGTGGTTGCTACGCTTCCGCAACAGCGCCATCTGTTGGGATGGCGTTATCAGCTGAAAAACGCTGTATAGCAGTGCAGAGCA
>CAKALG010017821.1:0-19227 GCA_916700815.1 Helicolenus hilgendorfi | reverse complement strand
GCTGGTAGATAGTACTACTAACATGGAGAACAGACTTATCTGCGTTGTTTTGAAGCGAGGTGCATAAAGAACCGCCTGGAAAAATCACTTACTGCAAATTTAAAATGCATTTTGTGATTTAACCATCTGTATTTAATGTGATTGCAAACCTTTACAGTTGAAAGCACTGTGTCACTTTTACAAAACAATAAAATGACTTGTGCAGAGTTATCATAAGCAAACTGATGAAAAAGAAAACCCAAGACATTGTCTTTGTGTTTTCCTCAATTTCCATTTAATCTGACTGGCGCATCCGTTCTGTCCCTGAGGGCACCATTGCCACTGATGGCATCATTATCCTTTTTCACAGTGACAACTTCCAGAAGCAGCTTTCAGCATTTGGATGCAGTTTCCAAAAGGTGCAGTATTGAAAATATATATTCTGTCTGTGTAGGGGATGCATTAAAGTAGTTATGAAGCCCTCACAGTTCTCTTTGGGGAGGCGTTGCTGATAAACCTGGGTGGAAGTGCAAAGCCTTTCTTTCAGCGACATAAACAACCACCACGAAAAGAAAATTTCATTTTCTTCTCTGCTGAAAACTTTTGGAAACACTTTAATTCCCCTTGAGTGGGTCTGGGATTTCAAGTTTAAACTAATTTGCTTGTCTGGTAATTAAATAAGAAATCAATTCTACAAACAATTGGTTCCGCTGGTGCATGCAAGCCATTACTACTTGTTCAAGTGTTTGTGAGTGTGACTTTGAGTGTGCAGTACAATACAGTACTTGCATGTGTTCAGGAACGTTTCTGAGTTGTGTGGGTGTTGTGAGAAGGATCGCCTTCTCTGAGATTGATTGCAAAGTTATGTGTTTTTTTTTTCTTTTTTGGGAGTCAGAGAAGCAGAAAATGCACTTGAACACATTCTGGTCCACGTTTAGAGCCATTACAAGGCACGATGAAAAGGAAGGTCTTACATACAGTAGGAATAACGCAGAAACGTGTTGATAATTACGTACGTTAATGAGCTAAATTGGGATTCTGAGACGTATTTAATGCCGGGTACATACTACACAAGAATCAAGTCGATTTTAGGCCTGATTCCCCTTTCCGACGATCTTCAACAAAGCCACGATTTTTTGATGGTTCTAAAGATTATCTTTCCAAATATTCCTGTGGTGTGAGGTACAGTATGTTAAGAGTGTTTTTTACATCCCCCGATTGGCTCAGAAGTCCATCCTGGTCGCACCGATTTCAAATCCTGTTGTGTGTGGGGAACCCCGAAGACAGCCGATGACGCAGTCACATTGGAAAGAACGATTGCTGACTGAAGTGGAAGGAGAACCAACGCCGTCATGAGGTCGTGTCTAGAAGGTCACCCTCAAATTGTGAAATCTGATCTGAGATCTTCAAAATCTTGTAAAAACTCTTGTGAGACTTTCTGCTCGACGACCTATCCTAACCTTAACCATCTCAAGTTTCCCTAACTTGCGGGTTCCCTTCTAGACAATTCCCCCGTCATGACGGCTGCGGCTACTGGGTAAGTTTGGAGCGTTATTTAGCCTCCTTTGTGACAAGCTAGTATGACATTGGTACCAATGGATTCCTTAGGTTTTGTAGTTCATATGATACCAGTATTTTCACTCTAGCTTTAAAACTGAGCCTACTACAACCTGAAAATCGCATCGTTATGTGTGGCGTCTCACGTTTTCAACATCTGTTAAGATTGGAAAAGTCTTTTAGTGTGGGCCAGTCTTTAAGATGTTGAACACCGCTCAGTTTAGAAATTCATATTACTCACACTGCCTGCTGCTGCTTAAACATTATTTACAAGCAACTCACATCCCCCAAAGCAGGAAAGCAGGTGACCTGAAATCTGCAGTGTCATCAAGCCGACAGTCCCCAGATGCTCTTTAAGTTCAATATTCGCGGATATGCTGAGGTTGCAGGGAGAAAAATCTGTTTATTTTTCTTGAGATGAAGGTACGTTTGATGGTTTGACACAGATAAAACTCATTGGAAGTTAAATCTGAAATATTTGGGGTTCATGGAAACGTCTTACCTTGGATAAACTCTGTGATGTTCAATGCTTTCTGTGGGTTATTATGTGCGGAGTACATTTTGGCGTACCCGCTCTGTCACTCAAACTGCTTTATCTAACTCTGCTTTGGCCTTTCCATAGATTTCCCACAATGCATTTGAACAACCCCCAGAGAACAGGAGTGAACTTGTTGCATTCAATTTGTGTGGGAGGCGAGCGCAATACAGATAATGATAGCAACAGCATAGTAACTGCAATAGAGTGAGTATCTCCAGGCAAGAAAAGGGGAGCATTATTCCCCTTACTCAATAGACATGATGTTTTGTGGCTGCAGTGCCACCAGACATGTTGTTTATTGTCGGTGGGGAAATTAGTATCTTGTAGAGTCCCCCCCCCCCCTCTACGACTGTTGAATGTCAGGGCAATATGCTGAGTCTACAAAAGAGCTTTTGCCCTTAAAGCTGCACAAATCAATATTTGTTATACGAATAATGAAAAATGACTGTGTGTAATGTGAAAGGGGCCATTTGCTGTGACAAACCCACAGAGAATTATCATCTGACTCTGCAGTTTCCCTCAACTCGACATGAGCGTTTTAGCATCTTTCAGCTCACTGTTTTGGTTTTACGGCCCACAGCGTTACTGTTTTGGTTGACTCTCACGGCTCTCATCAGTGTCATTTCCAGTGCTGTTTTCAGTGAAAAAGCTCTAAACAAAACCACGGTAGCTACCACCTCAGCATCAAACATCAGACAGACACAGTTAATGACTAGCTGGTGAACATACTGGAGCATTTAACAGCCCTAAAGCCAGACATTTTTCTCAGGAGTTGGTGGAGACCAAAACGGAGCTAAAAGAAGAGTGAAAATCAGATTTACATTTGTTGAAATCAATCAAAAACATGACGTCTGCTGGATGTGTAAAAAGACAGCTGTTTGCTAAAACAACCGCTGTAAGTCAGTGTCATATATAAATGTTGTTTTCAGCTTGTTGCGCTGCCCCCAAAATGGCCCAAAAAATAAATGAATACAGGTTTGTGTTTGTTGGAATGTGTGTAACTTTAACTCCTTTTTACAAACTTTGTGAGACCACGAAATTATCCTAAATGTTAGGTAGAAAAACTGTGTGGAAACAAGGGCAAAATACAGCCTTCAGCAAATTTTCCATCTTTTAATATTATATTTTATGTAATATCTGCCAAAAAAAACGACTGCACAATCTGAAACTCTTTACTCCTCACTGGAGTTGGCTTTCATGTAGTGCAAAGCAAAGTACAGTCTTCATGTGCTGACACAGAAAATCTTCCCTCCAGTCCCTCACACCCCTCGCTGCTTCAATGTAAATCACTCGCAGTGATCGTGTATTCTGTGCGCACCGCTCGCCCCTGCTGACTCCGTAGCATTAAACGTGTATTTACCAGCTGGGGGTCTGAATACATGACGAGGCTCCCGGATTCCCAACGGGACCGTACCTGCCACCGCTACACCACATCGCCCTTGAGCTAGACACCTTAACCTTAGCACAGCACACAGTCGAGTACGCATCCCATCAAGCCGGCAGTGTGTAAATGGATATATTGTTAGTGTCAGGGTGTGTAGGTCCCAGCGGATACAGGAGGGGGCATCTGCAGGCAATGGAGGAGTCATATAATGAATATTAATCATCATATGTGCTGTAGATCTGAGAGACTCTGGAGATTGTAGTCAAGTATTACCTAGGGGGGGATCTACTGTATACATTCATTAGCCATCACTACTGCCATATCTGCTGCTGCAACAGGGCGCCGTGTCCCAGCATGCCCTCCAGTCAGAGCACAGCGGTGAGAGCTTTATGTGTGTGCATGTGTGCTCAAATTATACGCACATTACACCGCTTGCGACAACAGCGTTCCTACTGTGAGACGGGATAGCAACGCTCTCCGGCGTGTGTCTTTGCGGGGGCACGCTCATCTCTGGATAACACGCTCACCAGCACTACCTGTAGGTTCATAATACGTCTGGGTCAACAGACATTGGGAACGCAGGGGGAGGTTAATGTGAAGCAGATAGTGTATCTGGCTCACCGCTGGCAAGCATCAGCATTGTTTGCCAGATGCATTAGGCGCACGCCAGCTGAAAGATCTGCAGAAATGTATCCAGCCGGAGTTTTCAGACATCTGACACACTTGAGATCTGTTTGGATTGGAGACACTTGGAGAAGGTCAATATTGGGAGTGCGTCGTATGATCGAGCTCTCGTCTTTTTTTGCTGCCGTCTTTTTTTGGTGTTGCACCAATTGAACAGCGTTGACCTGGTGCAATTGAGACTGTGGATGTCATCTTTCTGCGCCAGAGCCAGAAAAATAGCAACGGAAATAATGCAACGAAAATGGCACCATGTGGATGAGATCATCACAGGAATACAGGTTGATTCAAGTCTATCTTTTAGCAATTTTGTGAGGAGCTATGTGAGTCATATTAAATTAAAAAAATGGTGTTATTGAGTAGTTTGTCGATCCACAGTCCAAACCCAAGGATATTCATTATTTCACAATGAAATAGCCATCTGATTAAAGACTTTTTTCTGTGAACTTTTGTGTTCCCTACCAAAGAGCACATTGATTACCTCCGTTTGAACTTGCGAGCACTCCAGGCCTGTTCTTTCTTTCCAAGGATATTCAATTGACAGTGATAATAAAAAGGAATCCTTCGCATTTTTGCTTAACTTTTCTACATACAGGATTCAGAGCATTAATATAGCAGCAAACGACTATTTGCTATGTAAAGATATAGAGGAGTAATGTCTACCTGAGCAGAGAATGAAGTTGCTCTCCCTCTGTGGTGAGTTGTAATCCAAGCTAGCTAATCGCCACTGCATTGCGCTCAAACGGCAGTTACAGCTGATACGGCAAATTCGTTTTAACGAGACTAGTTTCTTTAACACATTAACCGTTAATGTGTTAAAGAAATTAGTCTCGTTAAAACGTTAAAGCGTTAATGATTAACAAAATCAATCTATCAGAGGTTGTAGCAGGCTCAGGTTTAAAGCCAGAGTGAAGATACTGGTATCATATGAGACGAGAAAACCTAAAGAATCCACGTAATAATAACTTGTCAGGAAGGAGGATAAATAACACTGCAAACTTGCGCTAAATTTTGGCCAGGAAAAACTGGCATGGACTGATTCAATATTTGAATCGATTGACAGCTCTTCTATGTATGCATTGCTAAAGGAGGAGTTTAATAAGATGAGTTTTGCAGCCTCGGTAAAGAGCTGCACATGTCCACATATCCTGCATAGACCGATTTGACCTATCAAATGCGGACGGATTGCCTTTTAAACTGGGTTAGTGGACGGCTGCAGAAGTTGTCCTCTGCAGTCAAAGGACTGTAGTAGAGCAGATCACTGTAGTGAGTAGTAGTAAGTGTTACATGAGTACACTACACACAGACTGGACTGAAGTACTCCGGCATCATTCTTGCTGCTTTTGCACTGAAGAGCCGGGCATGGAGTGAGATAGTTATCACATTCATCCATCCTCCATGCAACAAGTCGGCTTTTCGTCTTAATAAAATAACTGCAGTCAAGTTGGTGCAGTCTACTGGTGTAGGAGTAAAACCGCTCCGCTTTTGCCAAAGTACTTGAATGCAATGTGTGGCAACCGTTTTTTTTTTTTTTTAATTATTATTTTAAACCAAGACCGGTCTCTTCGGGAAGCGAAAGCGAAGAGAGGGAACATTTGCACAAATGATGACTAATCGCCAAAGCCTTCATCGCGAACGCCCCGCAAATAAACGTGTCACCTGTTTTCACCGCCTACTTGACACTGAGTAATCACACAGTGAGAGACATCTGCCATGTTACCGGATGGCAGTGTTTTGCCTCCTACATGCGTCCCAGCCAATTGGGGGAGGGAAGAACCGAGTGCCACAGGAAGTGCTGAGGGATTAGGGCTGACCCCTTTAACGCCACAGGAAGCATCGGATGTTGCAGAAAGCTTTTTCTGAACAATTACGTAGTGAGATTCCTGAGATATCAATAATCCATCCTTCTTTATTCCACTGCATTAAGAGGCAAGATAAGGAACATTACCCTAATAGTACTCCTGGTACAGTAACCGTAGTAAAATGTCAGGTACAAGCTCTTACAGCGTTACAGGAACGCCTGCTACAGGAACAAATAATGTACTAACTGTTTGCCAAGTAGAAAGAGGAGGAGGAATAAAGAGAGAGGGAGCTTTGGAGTGGAAATCAGGACAAAGGAAAAGTGCAAAACGGCACTGCAGATGGAAACACGGGAGGAAGGACGGACCTAGAGACATGGGGAGGGTGGGAATGTGAAAGAGAGTATGGATAGAACAAAATGTTAAAGGACTGAGGCAAAGTGGGAGGCACACAAAGTTTCAGAACAAGAGCGCATTTGAAAATGAGTTTAGCTAATGTGTGTGCCAGATGGTTTTGGGTAAAATTAAAACAACAAACGGAACTCCAAAGAAGTAATAGAGAATGAAAGAAAAGTTGTTTCCAGCTTCCATTTATAGCGCATTTCTCTGTCTAGTTGCTGTGAAACCCAACCCACTCGATGTACTGTAGGCTAAAATAAACCACCGACTAATTCACAAGTGCTATTTGACCCGGGTTTGCAGGAGAGCGAGCGATATCAATTGGATCGGATGGAACGCCGGTACGCTGGATGTGAGCCAGCGCTCTAATGAAGGGCTATTATATATATCCTTCTGTTAACAACCCTGGCTTCTCTGCTTCTCCAAAGTGTGAGGGCGAGTCCGGGGAAAGCTGACTGAAGTACTGACAGAAATGCAAATCAATTTTTTTCCTCGAGCACCCACTGTATGATAACCGCGCTCTCGACAAGAAACGAGGTGATTGCAGGAAACCTGAGGATGCTTAATTGCTAACCTGAGGAGGAAGATAACTAAATTACAGCGGCCGGGAGCATGCGGTACTCGTGTGAAGAGTCAGAAATGAAACAGGTTGCGGAAGAACTGGATATTCTATTTTATTACTATGCACTTGAAAGCATAAAGTGATTTTTTTTTGCCACTATGGGGCAGCGGAACAAGCTGTGAGCGTTGGCATCATGCTTGGTTTTAAAGGGGTGGCTGGGGTGGACACCCTTATAACCTGATTGGCCACCCCACTGGCTTTCACCTTGCTATGGAGCGGGTGTTTGGCCAACAACTTTGGTTGTGCCTGTATGGTTGATACTGTGCCACTTTGCCTTTAAGGGAGCGAAACTCCTCTTTCTGCAACAAGCACTGGAGCAGAGACAGCTCTCATTCACAGGTCGTCAAATACAGACGTTTTGTCACAGCCTTTGGGATGTGATAGCGACGCACAAGGTGATTCTAATTATTAGTCTATACAAGCTTATTTCATTATAGCAGAGGAAAAGCTTGAAGCCTGAAGATGGTATTATATGCATTGTTGCCTTGTCCAAAAATCACATCACACCAACTGTAATGATCCATGCTACTTTACTTTGTAGGTGATCATGTCAAGTGTTGGCGTTTCCACCTAATGAATGTAAGTTTAAAGCCGCGTTTCCACCAAGCAAAACGTATCTCAAACACAAAACAAGACAAATGGAAGTTACTGCCTCTATATGTCCCACTAAGGTGAAGCAGGAAAGAATAAATTACCTTGAGTTGAATGTTAAGTTGAGGAGTTATGATTTAATTCAAAAAGCACAAACAAGTAAATCTCATTTGAATGCTATAAGGTGCTTGAATGTTCTGGAGCTATACAATTAGACCTTGTCATTTGCATTGGTAATTACCAATATAGAAAAGTTGAAGTGTTTTGTGTTGAAGTAGAGGGGCACTACTGTATATATACATTCATGCACCTATCCATGTGCATGTGAATGTGTGACTGGGAGCCATGAGGCAGCGTATGAAAGGCAGCAAGCTAACAACATATGCTTGAATGCCTCTTTAAATGAATCATCTGTCTCAGGGAGAGAGCACAAGGCACTTAAGCAAAATCCACTTGGCCTGCTCTAGGCGCAGACACGAGTAAAGACAATTGTGTGCTAAACTCGCCGCCGTTAAACAAAAAGGATTTCATTCTTCATTACCGGCGGAGGAGAAAATGAGTTTGTCTTCACGGATCGGCGGTCGCAAAGGCAAGCACAGGTAGAGCGCAAACCCACCTTTCGCAGCTCACTCTGACAACCAAATAAACCAGAACGGCTTCGGAAAATCAAACCAAATAACACACGCCGATCCCACACGGCACAAGGCCGTCGCTGGCAGGATAACTGTGATTCAGCCTGTTCGTCAGTCATAGAGGGAGTTGATGGACAAATAAGCATTACAGCCCTCGCCTCTTTATCTCCTTGTTCTGTTTAAGACTGCACTGGCGTGATTGATGGCTGAATACAGGCCTTAATTCGTAGGAGGTGAAAAGACGGGAGTTACAATGCCTGACAAAACAGGAACAAAGGAGGAGGAGATACCGATTGAAGACGGGAGGAGATGTACTGACGATCCTTTGTTAGTCCTCGGCAGAGATTGGGCTGACATTTGTTGGTGCAGCAGAACACGCATGTCTGGTTGAATACAACGGTGCATATATGGTGTTTGTACAGCTTACTCACTGGCATTGTTCCAACGCAAAGTTACTCATTTTACAGTCTGTAAAGAGCAGCGGATATTTAAAATGAACACAGCCTACATTTAGGGCTGACCCAGATGCTTTGAAGCTTCATTTGTTGCCGTAGTGATCAATGCCAAAATCTGCATTCCTTTTGTGTCTCGTATTCAATATGTTGACCGGGTTTTGGCTTGTGAGCATTGGGCACTATTATGGACGTCCAAGTACATGCATAGCGTGTAATTACAGGGGAATATAACAGAATACAAGAGGAGTAGTTTGTATGAGGGATGTGACAATACCAGACACTTAGTAGTTCGATACCAATCCATGAAAACTCCATGATTCTCGATAACCAAATTGATACCCCGGTAAAAAACAAAAACAATAAATCCCACTATTACCGTTTGCATACTGGTTTCTGCTAATTTAATATTAATCCCTGCTGATCTGCCTCAAGTTTCTCACCAAAAACTGAATTTTACAAGATAATATTTGAAAAATCATGATAATGCCCAATAGTCATTTTTACTTAATAGAGCTTGAACACATCATCATGTATGTAATGCAATGCAAACCTCCATACGTTTGCTGTTAGCTCTGTTATTTAGCCAAGCAGAACTGCGGTCTTCTATCGTCTAAAGGACAACAGTACGCCTTTAGTCTCGAGTCCTGATCCTCGGTAGCCTAACTACGGTACCTGTGGTACTGTAGAACAAAAGAGTAGATCACGTTTTCAGAATTTTGGCATCGACTCGGTACCGAAGTGACATCCCTAGTTTGTATTTGCAGGAGCCATCCCCAGTGAAGTTTTGTACACTTTCTATTTCCTTTTGAGGCATTTTAGGGCTTTTCCCTGTCACATATGAAACAAGTGTCAACTGCCGTAGGAGATAAAAGTCTTATAACTCTAAAATGGAGAAATGAACTTGTCAGAGGAGACTGCTGGTTTGGCTCATAACTCCCCGTTCAATGTCATCAGATGCCATCTTCCCTCTCAGGCCTTCACTCCCTCTTAAAAACCCTCAAATTGGGTTTGCACTTCCTCCCTTTTGCGTCAACAAACATTCTTCCTATTTCCTCCAGCTCTTGTTTTGACTAACACTTCAACTGCTACGTCTTCATCATATCTCTCTCTCTCTCTGTTGCCTCTTGTTTCCTTCTCAAGCTTTCCCCCTTCCCTCCCCGGGGTCTGCACTGTGGTTAAGACGAGTAGCTGGCAGGTAATTACTGTCACAGCCTAAAGATCTTAATCAAGGTGTAGGCGTGATAGAGTCACAAGCCTCGGTGACCGTTTAAGGATCATTTACGGCACACTTCTCGCCGCGCTGTAGCAGAATAAACACTTGTGAGATTATGTACAAATTTGTGTGCGAGTGTTCAAAAAAAAAAAGTACACCGCTCAAACCCGCAATTACAGAAGCAGCCACTTCAGGCAATTTGGAAGCAGCCCGAGATAAACTAAGGTGCTTACATCATCAAAACGGCGGCGCCGCACTCTCAGGAGAAAAGAAGAGAGGAAAATTAGTGTCGTTCGTCACATGTCGAGATTAAGGAGCGCTGACTTGAGTAAACTCCGTCTTTTCATGTGATACCGATGGAGCCCTTCCTCGGGTGTATTTACGCCACGTTATCATGTGTAAACAAAGTGAAGTGGGGGAATACTCACTTTGCTGCACGCCGAGCAAAAAACAAAAACCTACGGGATTGGGTTTGTTTTACATCACAGCTCAGCAAAGAGAGAATAGAGGGCAGAGCAAGTTAGCAACTTCTCTGTGCAGCGGCGTGGAAAACGAGAGCAGACAAACTGCGGATTAGTGTATGTTCAGCTGTGCATCACCTGAGAGGCACGACAAACAACGCTGCCACCGACATCAAGGACGTGCTATTAAATGTGTTCTGCTTAGTTGCAACGCGTGAAGCAATAAAACTGCAGTTGATTGAACGATGCTTTGTGTTTTTGTGTGGCTTTTTCATCACTCTCAGCACTGAAAACTCACGGTGCATTGCTCCACTGTACGGCTGCAATCCAACTGTATGTGCTGTATGACTGATAGCAAATAGTGGCGGTTTACTGAAAGCATAATGCAGGGTCATATTATGCATATGAAGTGATTGATGTGCAACATCTTCAAGTTCATTCTTGACCTTGGAAACATCAGTTGACAAAACAATCGTACCTCAAAGTCTGTTCTGGAGCTTTTGATTATATCACATGACCTTCATCAGCAGCTGTTACAGAATTGTAGATGTTCAAATTGTTTTTCCAAGCACTTTAAAGACATCATAGGCAAGAGTCCTTAAAGTGCTGAGAATTTTGGCATCGTGACATCCACCTCAAATTTCTCGCCAAAAACAAACACATCATGATAACGTCAGCATTTACCTTCAGCCAATACTCATTTTTACTTAACAGAGCTTGAACACATCATCATGTAACTCAATGCAACCTCCGTACATTAGCTGTTAGCTCCGTTATTTAGCCAAGCGTTCATTACTTCGAGCAACACAGTCATTTGATCCATTAGTATAAAAATATTGATTATAGCCACTTTAATATTATTGAGGATATGTGCCTTTGCACTGTCGTTTTTGTATTATGTTAAAGAAACAGTGTGTAACAATAAGGGGGATCTATTGGCAGAAATGGAAAATAATATTAATAAGTATGTTTTTATTAGTGTATAATCACCTAAAAATAAGAATTGTTGTGTTTTCGTTTGCTTAGAATGAGCCGCTTATTTCTAGATGGGGAGCGGGTCTTCTTCACGGAGTCCACCATGTTGCACTGCCATGTTTCTACAGTAGCCCAGAACGGACAAACCAAACTCTGTTAACTTTTCCTGCTTCGGCTAGAGTAGATAATACTCGCTGCTATCGCTGCTGCTCCTTCTCTCTCTTGCTTCACCACTCACTTCCCACGTACACACACAGTCTGAGCACTGACTCTGCTCCAAATGGCTCTAGAGAGGGACCTTTAAAAGGTACAGTGTGTACGATTTGGTGGTATCTAGTGGTGTGGTTGCAGAATGCAACCAACTGAGTACCCCTCCGCTCACTCCTCCCTTTCCAAAACTGTGGTAACGTGAGCTGCAGAATGCAAAGCCGTATACACATTACACATTACCACAGTTTCACAAGCGTGTTGGAGAACTACGGTGGCCTTCAGGTAACGTAAAAAAGCAAAAACCTCTCTCTAGAGTCAGTGTTTGGTTTGTCCGTTCTGGGCTACTGTAGAAACATGGCGGATTCCATGAAGAGGACCCGCTCTCTGCTTAGATATGAAGGGCTCATTCTGAGCTAACAAATACATCATAATTCTTATTTTTAGTTGATTATACACTAATGGAAATATAACTATAATTTGTATATTCCATTTCTGCTAATAGATCCCCCGAAATGTTACACACTGTTCCTTTAACATTTATTATAACTGAAAGTAAGTCATTTAGCATGTCTCTGCATTATTGCTAATGTAGTCAGTCACACAGAAATATGTATGTGTATGATGTCATTACTTTGATAAACCCCCGACAACAGCTGATGATCACTTCCCCTTTAAAGAAAACCCTCTAAAACTGCAGCCCCCTGAGACTTATTCCACTTATGTCTCGCTGCACGGCCGTAAACATTTAGATTCAGTTCATGACCTCAGGAGGGAAATAAGACTCAGCGCTGCTGCCATGTAAGAGTCATGCACGCTCTCAGCCTAAGTACATTTATTCCCCAGGAGGTGGTGAGCTGATGTCGCACGACAGCGACATTCTGCGCGCTCTCTGAGGAATAAGCCAGCCAAAATGAGATGCCACTATGATTAATAACCGTAAAAATATATGCACACGTTCGACTCGAGGTGACAACAATAGTCATTCCTGTTCCGAAGGTGCGGCCATGCGCATCGTCGGGGTGGTCTGCGAAATGTAATTTTCAGCAGCAGCGCACGGCGTATAGGTATTCCTAAAGTCCCAGTAATCATGCAGACCTTCCAAAAGCACAACCGCAATCAGAGTGGATTCAGAAATGTGTGCATGTGAGTCAGCGTGTGTGTGTGTGTGTGCGTGCCTCCTTCACTATTTTCCATCAGGCTGTGTGCTGTCAAGCGGTGTTGTATAGCGTGGAACCATTCGATCAGTCACAGGGAATAGAGTGTGTGTCTGCAGGATGGCGGACGGCCACCACTCCTCTCCCAGGAGCCAGTTCACTTTAATTGAAGCTCCAGTGAAACACAAGCTCGGCCACTACAGTAGCTCACACAACACTGTTATCTGCAGCATCTCTGTCTCCCATAGAAAAGGAATTAGACTGACAGCCACCGGCCGGCAGAGCTGCAGTGTGACAAACACACACACGCACACACACACACTAATAAAAAACACTCTCTTCCAAACAAATAAACACACACACACACACACACACACACACACAAAGGCAATGTGATAGAGTGGCTGTGGCTCTCCATCAACCAAGAAATCTCATATTGGTCTGCTTTATATTGGCCTGAGCTACTGCGAGAGAGAGAGAGAGAGAGAGAGAGGAGAGAAAAGACAGAGAGGAGGAGACGATGGAGAATGGGAGGATCAATGGAAGGAGAGTGAGTGATGAGAATGGGAGAGGAGAGCAGGAGCGGCGGAGAGAGAAAAGGAGACAAGGAGAGGCACGTCGAGGAAGGTAGAGATGAAGAGGAAAGGAGTGTGTGGACAGAAAATGAATAGTTAGCCTCTTTGTAGGTTTTCAGTTTGTCTTCGCGTTCAAACCGCGTTGGGTTAAAACACCCTCAGGTGAAAAGGATTAACATTTTAACTAATGGAAAAAACAATTCCTCAATCAGATCGTTGCATGCTATGCAGCAAAAATAATCAGGCGCCAACAGAGTCAACAGGATCCTTGATTGTATCACTAAGACATTGATAGTATTTGATCATATTGAAAGTTGAGAGGAACATTAATTAGCCACAATTTTGATTAACTAAGTCATCAATTAAGCAAAAATGCCAAACATTCTCTGTTTACAGCTTCTCAACTGTGATGATTTGCTGCTTTTCTCTCTTTCATATGATTGTAAATTGAATATTTTTTGGGATTCTGAAGTCAAACAAAACAAGCAATTTGAAGACGTCATGTTGGGCTCTGGGAAAACTGCGATGAGCATTCTTCACAATTTTCTGTCATCTAGACTAAATGATTAATCAATTATTTAAAGAAAGGGAATCTTAGTTGTTGCCCTAGATCCTATTCATGTAGATGGCTTTTGGTAGACAGTAAATGTTTCCTTTGTTTAAAGGTGCATCTGGCGGCATCTAGTGGCGAGGTTGCTGATTGCAACCAACTGAAACTACTCCCGTGTGCAAAGCGTGTAGGAGAACGACGGTGGCCGACGCGAAAATACAAATGTCCCTCTCTAGAGCCGGTGTTTCGTTTGTCCTTTCTGGGCTACTGTAGAAAGAAGAGGACCCGCTCCATATGTAGATATAAACGTCTCATTCTAAGATAACGAAAACACGATTATTATTTTCAGGTGATTATACACAAAAGACTAAAACATGCCAATTAGCGCTGTCAACGTTAACGCAATAACATGTTCATGCAAATTTGTTTTAACGCTACTAATTTCTTTAACACATTAAAATAATTTAAGATCTTTAGGTTGTAACAGGCTCAGTTTTAAAGAGTGAAAATACTGGCAACATATGAAATACACAACCTAAAAAATCCGTTGGTACCGATCATGTCATACTAGCTTGTCGTGAAGGAGGCTCCTCCAAACTTATGCTAAATTTTGGTGAGGAAAGACTGGCATGTCCATTTTCAAAACAGTCCCTTGACCTTTGACCTCAAGATACGTGAATGTAAATGGGTTCTCTGGGTACCCACGAGTCTCCCCTTTACAGACATGCCCACTTTATGATAACCACATGCAGTTTGGGGCAAGTCATAGTCAAGTCAGCACACTGACACACTGACAGCTGTTGTTGCCTGTTGGGCTGCAGTTTGACATGTTATGATTTGATCATATTTTTTATGATCAATGCAGTACCTGTGAGGGTTTCTGGACAATATTCGTCATTGTTTTGTGTCGGTTAATTGATTTCTAATAATAAATATATACATAAAGCAGCATATTTAGATTATTAAATACTTGACAAATCTCCCTTTAAGGTGCATTTTGAACAGATAAACAATGTATGATTAATTTGCAATTAATCACGATTAACTATGGACAATCATGCGATTAATCGGAATTAAATAGTTTAATTGATTGACAGCCCTAGAGCAAATAGATCCCCCTAAAGGAACACTGTTCCTTTAACAAAACAGAGCCCACTTCATTGCGATCCACTGATATCACTCACATCTAGAACAGTTTTCAGAATTGCTTTAACAGTGTGGGCAGTTTTTTGGCTGCTGGTAGATGAGCTCCGGTTGATTTGTAATGCATTTTGATTTCACACTACCAAATGCAATGAGAAAAGAAGCATGGGATTATTAATTATTAATTAGCCTCCGAGCCCTCTGGCATTTCCCTTCTTCCACACCATGATCTGAGCCTCTGCGAGCCAAGGTCACATGGTACCAAGCTGTAGTAACCCATCGATAGCGTTCTTCATCACCCTCACCCCAATTTAAAAAAAAACCTCACATGGTTGGCTAATGTATTCTCACCATTAAGGCTCGCATAATGAGCAGCAGGACGCTGCTTAGCATGCAGTAAACACCTGCTTGGCCCCCAAATCATATTTCACTCTTTCCCGTTCGTCAGCATCTCTTCCAGCGGATGGTGTGGGAGTTGCGGTGTAGAGGACGGGGGAGGGGGGCACAAGAGTGGCTATTTGTATTCTGCTAATCCTCCAGTACAGTGCTGCAGAGGGTAATGGGGGTTAACAGGACTTTCACTTAAACACACCCTGAGCTCCTCGCTCTCAGTGAGTTTCTTAGAGGCCAGAGGAAGGTGCGCCTCCAGATACAAACCCCTCCATCGATCCGCTCACCCGAGACTGCCTCGGCTCCCTGATGGGGTTATGGGGGTGGGGGGGAGTGAAGATGATGGTGAGTGAACTTGCAGTGTTGGCAGAAGGGCACACGTGGTCAAGTTAAGCCCGTATAATTGAGTGCATGAAAATCAGGATATAGGCCTACACGCACCTACACGCACCTACACGGACACACATGTATTAACACACTAAATTGCAGTGGTGGAAAGTACTCACATTACCTCGAAGCACAAGTGCCACAAAATGATGCCCAAGTACTATACTTAGGTGAGACCGTCTTCTCAAGGAAAACAACAGCATCAGGTGTTTCAGCAAATGCCCCATATGATGACACTCAAGTGAAAAGCCCTCTGGCGGCTTTGACTCTAGCCCATCAGGAGCAAAGGAGGAAGTATTGTGACATCGCTATATAGTCAACAGGTGAACAGATGGGTCAACAAAACGATAGGCTGCTGTTCATTTCCTGAGCCAATAGGGGCACGCTCACATGCACAAACATGCACTAAAACGCAGGCACACATGGCGTGCCGGCCCGGCTATGTCAACAAAGCACAGAGAAACTATGATTACAACACACACAGAGGGAGAGTGACTTCATTCTCTGCTCAGGTAGACATTACTCCTCTACATCTTTGCATAGCTAATAAAATAGTTGTTTGCTGCTACATAGGGAATGGGAATGCGACGCCACCGACGGCAAGTTGGCCATTTTTGGACGATAAAGGATAAGAGTGCCACCGGCTGACTGTTTACTACAAGTGTCAAAAGCTAACACAAAACACTGCCCAGTATATTACATTATAAAGCCAAATTGTAGTATATATAGTATACAGTCAAACACAATGGTAGGATAACGTTATGGGTTTCATTTAGCAAGATACCGGTAGATTCAATATGCAGTATTAGCCAACGTTTTGTTAGTATTCCATTAGCATAACATTAGCTAGCTTATCCTTGTCCGGATGGTTGTGATCTTGATGTCATATACCTACCCGTTTGTACATTGGACATCGGGCTCTAGGTGTTCACTAACGCCAAAACACATCAGTGACCGTAATGGGTGGCTAACAGCCAATGTCCTCCTCTATTTGCTACTGATAACGCCGTCCCGACCACCGGCGCCATCGGAGAAGCCCACCCTCCGGTTCCCCCTCAAGTTAACACTGTTAGCTCTGTCAGCACTGTTATCATTGTTAGCGCTGTTAGCTGCGAGCCGCCGGCTCAGCCTTCGCCATGTTGAGAGCCATGCGGAGGCAATAGAAATGCTCCTGATCTCACATTTAGCACCTTTAAGTAGATTTTGTTGATGAAAATTTTTGGCACGTCAAACTTTCTGAATGCGTTACGTTACTTGTAACATAACATTTTTTACATTGTGCTATTGCTACTTTTACTTAAGTAAAGGATCTGAATACTTCTTCCACCTCTGCTCCCATGCTCCTCGGTGGTTTCCCCTCCTATCTAAGCACTCTAATATATTTACACAGTGTTAATCAATTAGTAAAATATCCATCCATCCATTCTCTATAGTGACTATTTTGTCCGCAGCTGCAGGGACCTACTATAGAACATATCACAGCATGCACTGGGCAATAGGAGCATTGCACCCTGGAGAGGTCACCAGGCAGTTTTTCAATTCACCTAATCTGCATTACACCATGCAAAGATTTACATAAATCCTTATATAATTATATACAATGAAACATGACTTTACCAGACACTAAAATCAAGATATATTCAAATGAAGCACTTCGCTACTGCATCGACGTTAGTAAATTATTGATTCTGAATTTACAGAACACCCTCGTCCTAAATCATATATTAGTCTTACATTTGCACATTCCACTTACTGATCATGCGGTACCTTTACATTATGAATTCATCGAGTGGGAACAGATTTGACCCGAGGCTTGCGATACAGCCACAAGGCCCATAAAGGGAATATGATCTGTAAGAGAAAATGAAGTTCCAGCGCCGTCACTGACGCCGTCGCCCTAAAAGCCTATATCATTTTTACAGACAGCGTGTTCACATTTTCAGTGCAGGAAGAGGTTCTTATAGGTGGGAGCACGGTAATATATCATGATAATATCCATGTTAATAACACGTTTTATTGCACTGATAAAAGTAAGGTGGGATAACAGCAATTAAAAATCTCACGTAAGTAATTTCTATATTTTTTTTATATCACACATTAAATATTTTTTTTATGTGTCCTGACTGTTATTAAAAATATTTCACCAAGAACATGACATTTGAATAAATGTTAGTGTTTTTAATGGTTGTTGATTCTCCTGCCTTACTATTT
Source organism: Helicolenus hilgendorfi (assembly GCA_916700815.1). Classification (NCBI taxonomy): domain Eukaryota; kingdom Metazoa; phylum Chordata; class Actinopteri; order Perciformes; family Sebastidae; genus Helicolenus; species Helicolenus hilgendorfi. Next base: position 1,321 of record CAKALG010017821.1, on the reverse strand, counting down.
TTTTTTTTAATGAAAATTGAGCTTGTGGATTCCTTCCAATTTCTGGCATTATTTTTAAGCTCTTTCATTTTTAGTAAGCGATAGATCGTTTAAGAATGAAGCAAGAAGGAGAAGATGATGAGACGCCATGAATTACTTTAAAATCCACAGAGGACAGTGCATGTGAAGAGGAGGAAGCGTGAGTACCGCTCCTCAATGGAGGACCAAGGTTCAGGCTTCTATGTTTGCCAGCGTTCACTCTGCTGGAGTGTGCTTGAGCAAAACAGTGAATCCTTGCTATTCTCCGTGAGACTCAGCACCCACGGAGCCGAAAGAAAACTTCCTTTCAGCAACCAATAAAATACCCAAACATTATATATTCTAGTTGCACCTGGATGTCTGGCAGTATACTACATCTCTATTCAGTGTGCTCCTTTTGTCGCCGTTCCATTATTATCAAGGATTTTATGAAGTAAACTTCAGCAGTTTTTCACGTGTTACATTTGTTCACCTATTTTCTGATGTCAGTGTTTGGTTTGTTCGGCCTTTTTCTTGTTTCTCTGACACACTGTGATTGATGAATTGCATTTTATTTTATTTATTTTAGCAGTATTCAATGATGAGTCCTGGACACAAGAACACACGTGTAATTGTTTGCACCTGATTGTTTGCACTCTGGCAATATTTGCACTGTTTATATCATGTTTATTTTTGTTTATAGCTTATTTTGTATATTGTATATTCTTAGAATTTAAATGTTTTATTATTCTATTTTATTCTAACGTCTTTATCTATTCTTTTGTTATTATACTGTTATACTGTTTGACTTGCACCAACATAACCAAAGCAAATTCCTAGTGTAAATCTCTGGCACCTGGCAGTAAACACAATTCTGATTCTGATTCTGATTCTGATTCTGTAAGGAGTGGATTAAACAATGCGTTTATCTGCCCTGTAAGCTGCAAACTTTAGCGTGTTCGGATAACTAGTTTACTACCCAGTAACCTCGCGTTACTTCCCAGGCCAAAGAGAACATCATGAACTAAGTAAATTGGTTTATGGGGTTAAAGGTTACATAAAAAAACAAAAAAACATAACTTGTTCACAACTAGCAAATCCACTGTGTAGTATTTCCCCAGTGTGTGGACGTTTGCCTCGGACCTGTTAGCTTTAGCTTCAGATTTTTTTGCATGATATCATGTATGTAGCCGTTAAGTGCATATTTAAGACCCCATTTGCAAGATTTTAAAGGTTTTAAAGCAAGTCAGCTGGAAATATTAAAGGGACTATTTGTAACTTTCTAAGCGTCTAAGTGTAGCGGGTCGGCACTCAGACAGAGCGC
>CAKALG010017814.1:0-11653 GCA_916700815.1 Helicolenus hilgendorfi | reverse complement strand
GGATTAGCTGTGAGTTGTCATCACTGCCAAGACAGCGACAGCCGGAGCCAACCACTCCGTGCATCACAACGGCTCTTCAGAAACCTATGGGTGAAGTCACAGCAACTACCTCCATATTTTATATGGTATTAATTAGCTGTATTAATTAATGCTAAACTAAGATGCTGAACATAGCAAACATTATACACATTGGCATGTCAGCATTTTGGTTGTGTACATGTTAGCATGCTGACGTTGTAAGTGCAGCCTCACAGAGCTGCTAGTGTGGCTTTAGACTCTTACTTCCAGCTTCTCAAATATGACGATTTGTATTATTCAAGTCAAGTTAATTTTATTTATATAGCCCGATATCACAAATTACAAATTTGCCTCATGGGGCTTTACAATCTGTACAGCATACAACTCTCTCTGTCCTTAGAGCCTTGCATCGATAAGGAACAACTTTACCCTTTACCCTTTCCCCGTTGCTCTTCCCTCCTCGAGAAGAGCAACCGAGGAGGGATCTCTCTCCTAGGACGGACCGACTTGCAATAGATGTCATGTGTACTACAGAATAACTAACAAACAGTAATAATATTTCACTCTACTCTGGCATTTTATAGGCCAAACAATTAATTTGTTGTTAATTCATGCGGCAGAAAATTGATAATGAAAACAATCTGCACTGACTGTAATTCAATGCAGACCACACAGCCAGCAACGCTATAGCTCCCGTTCTGTGTTTAAGTCTATGAGGCTGCAGAGATAATCTGCTTAGCGTAGCACAACTGCGAGGATCGTGCTCTGCTCACTCCATGATATCCAAATAGACCGAGCCCTTAAAATACTTGCGCTGGTGTGCCCTGGTGACTGAGAAGATTAGTGAGCTGCCCTGGGAACCCATCCCAAAGGCTCGGTGCCAGGAGGACAGGAGGGTGTTTTTACTAACTGTACAGGAGCTGGTTCGGGGCGTGTGCTCTCTACTTTGTGCTGCAGATATCATCTTTGTGGTTTTATTGCTTAATGCAACTTTAATCGTGATTTCAACCCCGCAGCGCTGGTGATAAGCACAGCCTATCAATCGCAAGATTTAATCTAGTTTTATTCCCCAGAGCTACTTTTCATAAAGCTGTTGAGGAGCCTCACTAAAACAGTATATACACCTTTTATTGTCTACCTGGCTACTATTCTTTATAATTTAGTTTAATGTACCACAGTAAAATATAAAAACATGACCCTTCTAACTAAATACTTTACAGGACTATGGCTCTATAAGATTCTATAATGACTTGAGTTGTTTCATCGTCATCAGTCTGTCTACTCTACTTCCTGTACGTCTTTACTGAACCATCTGGAAAAACTAATAAAATACTGAATGGGAGCAGGAGGCCTCTGTGAGTTCAGGACAAACAAGAGAGAGAGAGGCCTCTTCACTGCTCTGCAATATGATTGTTTTTAGTGTCGGCGGCTGATAAAGCCAGCAGTGCTGATGGCTAGGACCGGGGGATATAAATAAATAAGGCGGTGAGACGTGCCCTTGTTTTCTCTGCTCTGACTCGGTGCCAACGGCGTGGGATTGGGGCACAAAGACACGCTCAGTACAGTTGCCGGAGTGACCCCTGACGCACACACACACACACACACACACACACACACACAGGCTGGTGTTTAACCCGAAGCGTGTTTTACCCTCTCGGTCATTTCAGGACTGAGGACAAGGAAGAAGTTTACGTAGGATCCTCTGAGATCTGATCAGAATATTGAGAACTGCCATACAGAACTGGCACACAGATATTTACTTACATAATTAGAGACGTTTGCCACTTAATTCTTTTATATTTGGCTTCTGTGGAACTTAGAGCTGAAATGATTAGTGGATTAATTGATTAGAATTATAATTGATTGATTGAAACTATGGAGCCGCAGAGTGCAAAACTGTGGTACAGCCAGCCGCCGTCTGACTTCCGTTGCTCCTAAAGTAGTGCTATTATGGTAAGGATGGCCTCTGAGCAAGATGAATGGCGTTACCACGGGTTTGCACTCGGCGGCTCACGTTACCACAGTCTTGGGAAGGGAGGAGTGAGCGGAGGGGTACTCAGTTGGTTGTAATCTGCAACCACACCACTAGATGCCACCAAATCCTACACACTGCCCCTTTAAATGTGAATGTTCGCTAATTTTCTAAGCCTTTTATGATTGTAAACTGAATATATCTGAGTTTAAGACAAAAACAAGCCATTTGATTTTCAATTAATCAAGAAAATCTCTTACATTTGCACAAAGCTGCCTGATTATAGCTCAGTAATTAGTCTTATAGGTAATCTAGGAATGTAAGCTTCAAACTTAAGCTTCAAATTTAATTACATTAAATTCAAGCTTCTTCTTTAAAGCCTCTAACGCTGCATCTACTACAAGTCACTCAGGATAAAAGTACAGGCTAAATATCTTAAATGTAAATATAATGTATAGACGAGGAGCTGTCCGTCCCAGCTGACAGGTGAGATGTAAACTATTATCGAAAGTTCTGTGGGATGCTGTTAACTGTCAGCATGTTGTAGTGCATCATGATACTAATGTGCCCTCAACAGACAGACATTCAACAGCAGTGCTGGATTATAGTAGTGCATGTGTTACACATCTCCTTGTGGGTCATACATAATCCATGTGGAGTTCTCTCTGTGTATTATCTGCAGTCGGCCTCTGAAGAATCATTACAGCTATAACAACAACAGTGTGTCAGTGCATGTCAGCGGCTTTGGATGAAAATACGTCATACTCATGTCATTTGCTGTTTTTCTTCTTATCATTTTAAACTGAATATCTTTTGATTTTGGATTGTTGGACAGTTTAAGACTCAACTTGAGCTCTGGGAACTTGTGACAAACATTTATTCACTCTTTTCTGACATTTTAGAGCAAACAATTTAATTGATTAACCGTGAGAATAATTAGCAGATTAACTGATAATGAAAATAATCTTTAGTTGCAGCCCTAGAATAGGGATGCACCGATCTGACTTTTTCAGTCCTGATACTGATAGCGATAGCGATACCGATACCTGGGCTTTGTGTATCGGCCGACACCGAGTACCGATCCGATACGTAAGGGATCATGTACAGCGAGCCGGTCATTGTTGTGAAATAAACCCCTTCAGGGCGATTCTGAGTCTCCCTGTCAGGGTTTATTTCACAGAAATGACCCGCTAGCTGTACAATATCCCGCTTCTTACACGGCTACTTACTTAAAAAATCAATAATTTTATACAAAAACGGTCCACCAAAGTCCGACAACAGAACTGCATCCATATCAATAGTCTGTTATCCATAGCAACGGTCTGTTATACATAGCAACGGCAGTAGAATGCCGTGATTGACCAATCAGAATCAAGTATTCAACAAAGCCGTGTAATACCAGTGTTTAATTAATAAGCTGTATGCCTCACTGTGTGGAAGTGACTGGGATCATTCTTTTACGTGTAAGGCAACATCAGGCCTGACTTAAACATTGCTTTCTTAACTTTGTAAAACAAAATGTAATAACTAAATAAATACAATCAAGTTGCAAGTCTTTTTTGATTTTGAAGTCGAGTCATCAAATTTGTGACTCGAGTCTGAATCGAGTCCATTACATGTGACCCCATTGTCAACGATATCCAGCTATTTGAGTCAGTATCGGCCCAATATCTCATATCAGTATCAGATTGGTGTATCCCTACCTGGAAATGTTATGGTTTTGGTTTAGCAGTAGAACCAGTCGGTGTGAGAATAACACGATAATGTCCAAGGCAAAAGCGTGTAATAAGAAGCCTTACTTGCTTTAGGCGTGTCATTTTCACGCCTTTTAGCCTGTACTGACTGCAATGATGCAAATTTCCCGACCTGTGGGACTAATAAAGGAATATCTTATGATGTAAATATGCTTTGCTCAGAGCTAGTGACATAGAATAAAAGGTGAGGAAGACACCTTATGATAGGTGGAAGAGGAGGTGGATGGGTCCAACAAACACAGGACTTTCAACCAGGAGGCCGCAGTTCAAGACCAGTGTTTTATTTTGTAAGTTACGTTAGTGACGTTTGTCACATGTCACGCTATGTTATGTTGTTTCCATACGTATTGTACTTATTTTAAGCTCAATTATGACGATTTTTCTAAACCTAACTAAGTGGTTTTGTTGCCCCCTGCTGGTACTGCACCTTCACGTGTAATATTCACACTTTGGCGAGGCAAAATCTGACACTAACACACTATATTCTGGTGGACAGGCGGGTCTATTACACGCTTTGGCGTGATATCGTGTTGGTATAACATGAGGGCCTACAGGTTACCATAATTGAAAAATTATTTTGGTTTATTCCATACACATTTTCTAGTGACTGACTTACAACGCTGAAAAAACTTAACAAAGGAATAAGTAACTGTTAAGACAAGAACACCACCGAACATAAAGTACAAGAGAAAGCAGGTCCAGGCTTTAGTACCACATTAAACAGATGAATATGTCCTTCACTAAGACGCTGTTTGACATTTCAAAACAATTAGTTTCCAAGAACAGGACAGCACTCATCTTGGTGGGTGGACATGCTTTGAAACTCATTTTGCAGGGCAACATTGTTTCAGGGAACGAGGATGCTGACGCGCTGTGAAACGCTGACGCAAAGAGTCAATCAGGGCTGCTTTGCTCTGAAAAAAACCCCTCTTTGACAGAATAACAAATTGCATAAATGATCAGATGACTAGAGGAACTGGTCGCTGCGATTCAGATCAGACGGGTGCCAACAGCAGGAAATTTCAGCAAAACTGACTGTCTGCATAACGTCAGTATGTGTCTTTGGTGTTTGTCCATCTTTTATCAGTTTATTTCTCTCCGTCTGTCTCTATGCCTCTCAGCCTGTTTGTATATTTATTTTTTCTGCTGTCACTCTGTCTATTCATCAGTTCTGCCGCGGGTCGTTTGAGGTCACCGAGCCGTCCATTCTGGTCATTTCTGGGTGTCATCACAAAAGGCTACGTGCCACGAGTCTCAACAGCCAAAAAGGGCCCTTGTATCCCAACAAAAAACCTTTGTTATGTAACGCACTGATGCTGCCGCTGCTGATGCTGCTTCTGACAATGATCGAGAGCAGGAGGAAAGGATACAAGGGGGGGAAGATGAGAGTCAGACGGGGACAGAGAGGGAGTTAAATGAGGAGAGAGAGAGAAAGAGGCAAGAAGCAGTGTGTGTCCCTTCAGCAGTGGATGAGCTATACTGCCCACGAGCTGCACCGACACGATGTCTGTACTTCGTGTACTTTCATTCTGCTCTTCGTTCAGTGTTACACGAAGGCCAACAGCATACAGCAGCATGACATCACTCACTAGAGGAGGAAAAAGCTTCCCTCTGCCCCCCCAACCATATCAAATCTCACTGATGAGGCGATGCTCCTGCATCCCAGGTGTGTGTGTGTGCCTGGTTACTGTTGCTATGTTTCATCCGTACTCACATCTAATTTCCTATCTCTATTTCGCCCTCTGCGATGAGGAGGGCAGCTTGTTTTCAGGTACTTCAGACACTTGTATTTCCTTACAGAGTTGAAGGGACACACTCTTTAAAGGCTCATTATCTGGCTTGTTCATACGTATAATTTATGTTGCATTTCTGTGCAACTAACAGATGATAAACAGTGAGAGTGTCAAAAAACAAAGTGTGTGATGTGACAACAGACCTGTTAAAACTGCAGGCAACACGTTTGACTAGGGTTGTCCCGAATACCACTTTTGGGCTTCGTTGAGAAATATTCAAAGGTATTCGAAGCTTCACGGTGCAGCGTTTTCACACACACTCACCTCTACACACAGCAAACAGCGATATCTGTCTGAGAATAACTAATAATAATTAATGTTGAATATGAATAATGATTAATGTGGTATTATTCCTTATTACATGAGCTATTTGTGGATTTATACTTTATTATTACATACTTATATATAAAAGATTTAATAAACAAAGCATTTGAATAGTGCTTCGAAGCATTGTGCGCAGTTTTTGTTTATGTATACAAGTGAAGGATCACCTTTCAAGGCCTGCAACACTCTGACCCCCATCTTCGATCCCTGTGTATCGACTCCTCACATGATCAATAACTATCTGCATGCACGCTTTACAATGAAAATAGATCAGAGCAAAGGTTGCGACATGATAAAAGTGTCTTAAACTGTCTCACATGGACTTTATTTAGTTATTTTTGGGGAGGGGGGTGCAGCATTTCCACCTGCTGGCCTAACTGTCATTGACTTGTATGGGATGGTTGAGATGTCACGTGGGGCTAACACATCAATAAATACACAAAAACATGAAGGCTTAAGGTTTACTGTGTGTGTGTGTGTGTGTGTGTGTGTGTGTGTGTGTGTGTGTGTGTGTGTGTGTGTGTGTGTGTGTGTGTGTGTGTGTGTGTGTGTGTGTGATTATTGAATCAGGTCACAGGCAGTGGCGCACTTCATCTGGGGCAGAACTTCAGTCACCAACACGCAGCAGCACAGATGGTGGGGATGCCTCAGCTCAGCAATGCTGAAAACACACACACACACACACGCACGCACGCACCACCCCACTCTGAAAAAAGCTTTAACATCTGCAATGACTTTTTTTTGCAGATATTGATGAGAAGGTGATTGTCGTCAGAGTGATCACATGCTTGTATTACACGATAACCCGCATTGATCACGTATACTGTATAGGTGGTGCACCATCACGACCAAGCGCGCGCACAGTGGGGGTGATGATGATGATGGCGCATACGTGCATGACTGCCACCACCACCAACAAACAGCATGTGTCCTAATAATAACAACCACTCGATACTGTAGCTCCACTGTAGAGCAGACCTCAGCAAGAAAACGTCAATCCAGGCATGATAAATACATATTACTATCATGTGATACATGTTGTTGTAATACATGCTGTAACCATATTCTTATATTATATTACAGGCATGATAAATACATATCATGTAATGCATGTTGTTGTTATACATGCTACAACCATTATTATTTTATTGTGATATTACAGGCATGATAAATACATATCAGGTAATGCATGTTGTTGTTGTAATGCATGCTGCAACCATTATTCTTTTAGTATGATATTACAGCACGTGTGAAAAGTTGCCTCAGGTTAAAAAGTAGGCTATTGCATGAGCTGTAGCTTGCATCACTGTATAATAAAGGCTGGAATAAGCTTCATAGAGCGATATGAAAACAGTGCGTAACAACAAAATGCACCACAGTGTGAACAAAATAACGCAGAGGAAGAAGAAGTCATTTTTACCTTTGAAGGGAAGAAAAAACAGATCTCCACGTAGCTTAGAAAATGCCTCCTCGTTTTCCTCCTGGCAATGCCAATACAGGCAAATTGTCCTCTTCTTCTCTGTCTCTGGGCCCTGGCAAACAAGTCCTGCAGAGACGCAATGTTTTGACGCGCAGTGATGCCCAGCAGAGTTTAGATGAGGCAGTCAGAGAGAGAGAGAGAGAGAGTGGTGACAGAGCCAGCCGGAGCGAGAGGGTTCACTCCAACTCACTTCCGCCTTCGCAGGAAGTCCTTTTTATAAAAGGTAGGACAGCTTTTCTTCTGTTTTTCTGTCCAGTGTCTCATTCCTTATGTTGCTTTTAGACATTTAGCAGCGTGGTATGAAGACACTTGTTGGTGTGAATGCTGGAAGTGTTATTCTACTTAGTTTATTTTTATTTTTCGTCAGACTACTTTTTTTGCTAGCTACTTGTTCCACATTATTCAACATAGAAACTCCATTCAAACATCAAAACGTGCAGCTCAATTAGGACATGACGGTTTTTAATTTTTCTCATTCATAACTTTCATATTATCAGAATTATTAACCATCATTTCCTAAAAAATTCTCCATTGAAATGAATGGAAGACATGTTCAGAATTTAAACATTTTCAAGCATTTTCAACTCTTCACTGCTCATTCATACTTTCACCTAGAAACTCCATTCAAACTGTAAAATGTTCCACATCTTCCATAGATTCTGGCTGCTATTCAACTTTCATTCATCCCATTTGTACTTTTTGAAATATTTAACTTTGTTTGGAGCTTGAAGCTTGGAGCTTAAAATTCTCCTTTTGTATGTTAACAGGAAACTAAGGATTCACCTATTTTTTCAAAATAAAAGCCCGAAAAGGTAACTTTCTTAACAGGTAACTCAGAACTAACTATTTATAAGACTTTAGCTTCTTTTCATGCACTTACAACTTTTATTTACTGATTCATAATCTTTTGATTCTGATTCTGTACGTCTTCATACAGATTAAAGGCAGCAATGCAGTGTAGCGTCAGCTATTCAAAAACCTTAAAATATTCCACATCATTATACACTATTGATATTATTCAACTTTTCAATAAAATTCATAGAAATTCAACCCATTCCCACTTTTTCACTTATTCCTACTTTTTCACCTTCTTCTCACAACATTTAAGCCAGCATTACAGTGTAGCGTCAGCTCTTAAGCAACCAGCATTCACACCGCAATTTCTTCAGAAATTGCTTTTCTAGTTACTTATACTGTTGTAATACGTAAACATGCTAGCTAATGTGTTTAAAAACATGGCAACAAGACAGTTACCATAGCAATTGTACCTCCTTTCAAAGAAAAGGTCACATTTATTACATTTGCTAACATCACAACACAGTTTTTTTATAAAATTAAATTGGAGGGTTGTACTTGGTTACTTTACTAATAACCTAGTGGCAAAAAGTTTACCGTTAACACCACATGACAGGTCATATTAAGCGCAAACTCCGTGAAGACGTGAGTTATCTTGACGGCCGCAGTTGATGATCTTTGGCAAAAAGAAAATCACACTGGAACGTTGAGTTGATGAATGAGTGACAGCTGTGTTGGCCAATCAGCGAGCTGATAAGGCATAGCAACACTGCGCTGATTGGTCGAGAGTAGAAGCGAGTGACCAATCATGTTACTGGAATTTTTTTTAATGAATTCTCCATGAATCAGTGTACACCACTATAGCTACATGTGAGTGTAGTTTTATGAAAGAAAGAGTTGCTGAGTGCTGTTGTTGAAATTGTTGTTTTTTGGGGGGTTTTCTTCTTCCTTGAGGTATTTATTTATTTTGTCTTATTTTTTATTATGTGAAATACATGAAATGAGTGAAAGGAGGACAAATCAAAAACCTAATAATCACAAAAACAATTACTCCTTTGTCAGGGATGGTCAGGACAATAATCATCTGCTTCAACTCCAACTTTCTGATCCACTCCGTCAACACTCCTAAACTGGAGCAAAGCTGTAATTTCTAAAATGTTCAGTGAGAAATATTCTTCTAAATACTCCCAAAAAACACTGCACAACAATAATATTTTCTGCAGAGCATGCATTGGCTCAAATCCACGCAGGCACACCAATGACGGGTAAAAAACAAAAGTTTAACTTAATAAAAGCCAGCATGTATTCCCTAAGAGTACTGTGGACATTCTGACTAAACATTACATTGTATAATTTAATTATTAATATTGTTAGTCTGTCTGTATGTGTATATATGTATATATGTTTATATGTCAAATTCAATAAAAAAAATATTGTTTAAAAAAAAAAGCAGGGGAGAGCAGAAATACCTCGCCGGTTCTTGTAAAACAAAAATTAAGAAGAAAAAAAAATGTGGGATGGGTTTTATAAACCAGCAGGACCAGCACATGGATGTATACAGACAACAGTATCATTTACTTTTCCTCTACAGGGAACACTTGTTAAATCCCTTCAGTCTACAGCGCCACCTCCTGTCAGTCTGCAGGTGGTTACCAAATATTCATCCATATAAAGTGCACTTTCATAGACTAAGCTACTTTTTTAATTCTGCACACCACCAACAGCTCTATTCTGCACATTTATACTGTTTTTTACTGTATTATACCAATAATCCACAGCTTTATTCTGCACTTTAGTCTATTTAAAAAAAAACGTTCTACCTCAGTTCTCATCCCACATTATATTCCATATTTGACATTTATTAATCCCCTGGTCTCTACTGTATATCTCCTATATTTTATTATTTATTATTCAGCACTATATCACTTTTTGCACTATATTCACATTTTTAATAGTCCTGTATCACAGTTGTTACCCTGCACTATATTCAGTTTTAACAATTTTCTTCATCTCCGTGTATTTTTATATCTGGTATATTTTTTTGTACTTTGCACCACTAACTTTTTTACTTCCTTTTTACTAAAATGTTTTGCACTATGGAACTGTGATGCTGGAAACTTGAATTTCCCTCGGGATCAATAAAGTTACTATCTATCCATCTCACATACACACACCGCTTGTATTACAATATTTTTTTTAGTGTTTATTGATTGATAAAATTTTACTTTTTCAATAATTTCTCATCAAATCAAATGGCATACTCCATGTGGGATAAGGCATTTTGATAAGGTCCCACAAACTGGCTCTGTCAAAGTCACAGCATATTCAATCACAACACAAATATTCATTTAGGCATGCAAAACAAACAACAGCACAGGTAATGTAATCAAAAATACTCAATAATTCATTGATGTGTCTGTACTATGATTGGTAGATCACAATAATGATTTTTGGATGTACAGAAAAAACAACATCATCAGACAAAACTGATTTCACTCCATCCATTCAGTGACAGCACTAATACAAAATGTCCAACAACAAACTAAAGAATACTGTTTTGACAGTAAAATACCGAAAAATATACAGTACATTCAACTAGTATTACATTCATTACCGACCCTCACTGTGTGGTCACAAATTTGGATTACAGTCAGTGGTGAAATAATCCTAATAATCTTTTACACTTTGTGACACCGACAGCGAGGGATTACTAAAAAAGCAGCGGTCTTTAATATATTTCAATTTCAAGTGACTGCAATGAAGCAATCAATCAACATGTATCAGTCTTTCTACTGCATTTCCAACACACTTACAATTGCCCATACATTAAAATTGTTCATATTTCTTAAATATCAAGTTCAATTCTGTTTATGATTACATTAACACAGGTGAAAAAGGTACGACTCATTACTAAAACAAACAAGTTTGTTATTATTTTGTGCAAAATCTCTCACTTAGATTCATTAATGGACAAACTCAGTTTCAGAGGAAACGCTAGAGACCAATTATACATAAACACACAACACACTGACTTTAAAAAACAATATATAAAAACAATCCACAATTCCATTGAATGTGCCTTTGAATTGTAAATACGGAGCAGTGGCACGACCCACCTCAGTACTGACCATCTGAAATTCGATGTAGCCGAGGTCTTGTCTCTGTTATTTATGAGAAGTAGATTTTTTTTGACTGCATCTGGCACAGATAGGAAATATCTCACAACTTAGATTAGTGTATTATTGCATGTGCTAAGTGAAATAATCGGACCTTGAATCATTTTAAAGCTGCCAGTAAATTAAAATCAAACTGAATCTGCTGGTGTTTTAACTAGCACAATACTTGAACCATAATTCAGTAATACTGCAAATTGTCATTTACTTGAAAGCATTTAAAAAAAAGCTAAAATAATGCCTTTACATCTGTAAAACTTAAAAAAAGAAAAATAATTCAAGTCAAAAGCAATTAATCTGTAATGAAATTAAATGTGGCTGAGACTTGCAAATATTAAATTTAA
>CAKALG010017813.1:0-12227 GCA_916700815.1 Helicolenus hilgendorfi | reverse complement strand
AAGAGGAGTAGAGGATGTATGAAGAGGAGTAGAGGATGTATAAAGAGGAGTAGAGGTTGTATAAAGAGGAGTAGAGGATGTATAAAGAGGAGTAGATGATGTATAAAGAGGAGTAGAGGATGTATGAAGAGGAGTAGAGGATGTATAAAGAGGAGTAGAGGTTGTATAAAGAGGAGTAGAGGATGTATAAAGAGGAGTAGATGATGTATAAAGAGGAGTAGAGGATGTATGAAGAGGAGTAGAGGATGTATAAAGAGGAGTAGAGGTTGTATAAAGAGGAGTAGAGGATGTATAAAGAGGAGTAGATGATGTATAAAGAGGAGTAGAGGATGTATGAAGAGGAGTAGAGGATGTATAAAGAGGAGTAGAGGTTGTATAAAGAGGAGTAGAGGATGTATAAAGAGGAGTAGATGATGTATAAAGAGGAGTAGAGGATGTATGAAGAGGAGTAGAGGATGTATAAAGAGGAGTAGAGGTTGTATAAAGAGGAGTAGAGGATGTATAAAGAGGAGTAGATGATGTATAAAGAGGAGTAGAGGATGTATGAAGAGGAGTAGAGGATGTATAAAGAGGAGTAGAGGTTGTATAAAGAGGAGTAGAGGATGTATAAAGAGGAGTAGATGATGTATAAAGAGGAGTAGAGGATGTATGAAGAGGAGTAGAGGATGTATAAAGAGGAGTAGAGGTTGTATAAAGAGGAGTAGAGGATGTATAAAGAGGAGTAGATGATGTATAAAGAGGAGTAGAGGATGTATGAAGAGGAGTAGAGGATGTATAAAGAGGAGTAGAGGTTGTATAAAGAGGAGTAGAGGATGTATAAAGAGGAGTAGATGATGTATAAAGAGGAGTAGAGGATGTATGAAGAGGAGTAGAGGATGTATAAAGAGGAGTAGAGGTTGTATAAAGAGGAGTAGAGGATGTATAAAGAGGAGTAGATGATGTATAAAGAGGAGTAGAGGATGTATGAAGAGGAGTAGAGGATGTATAAAGAGGAGTAGAGGTTGTATAAAGAGGAGTAGAGGATGTATAAAGAGGAGTAGAGGTTGTGTAAAGAGGAGTAGAAGATGTATAAAGAGGAGTAGAGGTTGTATAAAGAGGAGTCAAGGTAATGATGTGTCAAACAAGCAGCATCTTGTCCCAGAAGGACTGAAAATAACCTGTTTAACATTTCATCATTTAGCCACCCTTATGGACATGTTGTGTTATTAGCTGAAAAAAAATTCTGTCCTTTATTTATTATTTATATATTTATTTTTTTATTTTGGCAGGTTCCGTTCTGTCGTCTTGATATAATGGATAGATACCAATAACTGGTGTCTACTCACTATCTAAAATATTCTTTTACTCTTATTTTTGCAACACACTGTAAATGAGTATAGCGTAGAGTGAATAGGGACATCTGGTGGTCACATTTTACAGGATTTTCTAGTAAAAGCAAGCAGCAAAAATATACTTTTTAGTCCAATAAACTAATAACAAAGTCACACCGGATACAGGATGTTGATGCTATCAGTCATGTTATTGTTGCAGCTATAAATACATTGTGTTTTATGAAATTACAACTGTCCTTACCTTGTTTAATATGATATTTATATTGCAAAAAATAGCTTGCTTTGGATTATACTATCCTGTATCTCTTCTTGAGGCAAAAGCAAACTGGTGGACCCGTTTTAGCCGATATAAAAACAGACAAAAGGCCCTCAGAGGCTGCTTTTATTACAGAAAATGCATTTGGCAGAGACCTTTGACTCCTTCTAACCTTCAAGGCTCAAGCATAAAACTACTTGAGGGAGGTGTGAGAGCAAGTGAGACAATAAACATGTGATTTATTTTTATCGCGTTGTTCGGAGGACGCTGCATATTGAGCAAGAGGGAGAGATGAAGGAGAGGAAGAAAGGAGCAATAAAGAAGGAGATTTATATGGAGGTGGCTCTCCTCTGTCACATGTGATCCCATGGGAGCAGACAGGAGCCCTTCAGGTCATATTTCCTCACCACGAAGCCGCTGCCGCCACCGCCCCTTTCACCTCGGCTGACAATGGACCCCTGACCTCCTTTTCTGCTTGACCCCTACATGTATCACACAGCGTTGTTTGGTGAAAAGGCTTCATCAGACATTACTTAATGTTATTCAGAGAGGCAGCAGGGATGATTTGCAGACACTTTGAAAGGCAGTAATCTTCCATAATAACGGCACCTGAAGGCAAAAACAAGATCACTGCGTACAAAAACACACACCGTCACATGATGGAGGTGACAGCTGTGTTACTGCATATAAATGGGGGGGACAAGGGAAGCAGGAGAGGACATGACAAGAAGACATATGTCCCAATTTCCAGGAATGGATGAACCATGACAGAAATATTGCCTCTCTTGTACAGTCCATTACTGTAAATAGATCGTGGTGAAATGCAGAAGGGCATTTTTCAACAGCAAAGAACACGGCGGTATTTATTGTGTTGTTCACTTTTTTAAAACAACGACGTGTTAAAACACCGAAACCAGACCCATATCTGCAGGGCTTTATACGTGCATTTAAGATCAGGACTTGCAGTGATCTCCATTTGAATTACTTTGATAAGGCTTTCAAACTTACTAACTGAGCCGGAGGCAACCTGCTTTCAAATGAGATCAGGGAGCGAAGCTGAATGTCAATGACTGCCGCCTGATAATAACGGCTGAGTGCATATATTCCTCTTCCCTTTGGGAGCCGGGATCAAGCCCAACCTCAGGCCTTATATAGAAAATTCCAACCAAGGATTTAATTAATTTCCTCCCCAAGTATAATGTCAAACAGAGAGTGTGTGAGACTGTATCCTATAAGTCATATTCTGACCTTTTTATTGTTGGTCTAATTATAGTGCAGTTATGATATCTAACAGAAATCATGAACAAAGGACTGAAGACGTCTGTTGTTGCTTTCTGTTCATACAGATGAACTTAAGGTCGATTGGTAGAGACACTTGAGGCAAAATACTTCCTGAATTTTCGTCTTAATAATTGAAATCTGCACCACTGATAGAACAGAGTAAAGGAGAGTCTGATGATGTTGCTGCACTGTTTATACTTGTATATGTGCATTTTAATAATATTATTATTCAGTGGGTTTTATTTTCCATCTCATCATCATCTCTTAGTTATGTTATGCATTCAATGTATTCTATTAACCCTCTGAGACCCACAATAGACCCGTTTTTAGTCTTTTTTAGGGGGGTACAGTGGGTATTTAGGGGGAGATAGCAGGTCAACAGTAGATGTCACATAGAAGTGGTGTACATCATCTGTAAGCTGGGAACCTGAGTAGTCATAAATCAGAAATAAACATGAATGAATGAATGAATTATTTAAAGAACATTATGATAGAAGTACATGATGGCCATCCCCATGCTCTATTATGTCTCATAAATTGCTCGGGTTGATACCATTTATTACAGACATAATGTTAAATTTAACCATTTTTTTTACCACTGGAGAATTTATAAAAAATTATCAATAATCCCTCCAAAATACCACATTAAGACACCAAGACTTGAGGAACACCATAGTAAAAGCCATGCTGTGATTTGGGATCAAAAACTTTTTGACATTTGGAGATTTCTGCAAGAAATGGCATTTTTTCAGCGATTGGATGGCGAGCACTTGTGTTGTGTAAACTGCTCAGAAACCCTCTTATTGTTAATCTAGGTTATCAAAGCCATAAATCCTCTGAATGCTCTAGGTCTCTAGTCTGATCCATCCATCCTCTGAATGCTCTAGGTCTCTAGTCTGATCCATCCATCCTCTGAATGCTCTAGGTCTCTAGTCTGATCCATCCATACTCTGAATGCTCTAGGTCTCTAGTCTGATCCATCCATACTCTGAATGCTCTAGGTCTCTAGTCTAATCCATCCATCCTCTGAATGCTCTAGGTCTCTAGTCTAATCCATCCATCCTCTGAATGCTCTTGGTCTCTAGTTTGATCCATCCATCCTCTGAATGCTGTAGGTCTCTAGTTTGTGGCTGTAAAGTTTCATGAGGCTGTGATTATCCTAGAGCTCACCACAGGTCATTTTATACAGAGGCCTCACTACATTGAAATGGCTCCTATGGGGACTAACATCATCACACATGAATACAGTTGGGCTCATTGGAGCCACAAGAGTCTCAGCTTTACAGTGATACCCAGTTTATGTAATTCAAGACTGTTTAGGGACCCCAGTATGCAGAAATATTCAGATACACCATTTTAGTATAGGCGAGACCTAATGACCCACATGTATGGTGCTTATAGTGACCGACAACGTCTATTTAATGGCCTGATAACAGTTGAATCAGTGGTCCGGAGCTGAGAACACAATACAAATTTTAGTAATTAAAAAAAGAAGCAAGCAACAGTGGTGCTACAATATAACGCAAATCCAAACTGAGCCTGTAATGTAATTTCTTCATTAAATACTACAACCTCATGTTTTTATCATTGTATGACAGTCTTCTACCTTCATGTTCTCTGTGTGACTCTTAACAAGTAAAATGCAAATCACCACTGGAGATAAAACTGCCACCCATGCATAATAGAAGCCACATAGCAAGACATAAAACAGGAATCTGAAATGGAACAACAAACGAACACAACGCCACCAACGCAGCATAAATATTGAATGAATTGCTCCATTGTGTACGACATGTAACGGCTTTAAGTGCTGTTCCTCTCCGTCCTTTCACTCACAACATGAATAAAGTTACAGTGGAGAGCATGGAAGGCAATGCATGTTGTGATGTTTAAATTAAATATAATGTGAAACTGGCGTTGCATTTGCATATTCATTATGATGTACAGCGTGCAACCTGCATCTTGAAAATGCATGCTGGGCGCTTACGTTTGACTTTAATGACGCCATAATTTCAGCACAGATGACAAAAAATTTGCAGTTTAATTTTAATAATGGCAGATTCATGCTGGGGTTGGTGTTTGGTATCTGCCAGCGTCATCCATCAGAGCCAGTAGGCAACATCTAAATGGGTTAGAACAGGGTTGTCTTGTTCTGGGCTTTCATAGAATATAATTATTCTTAAATATTCTTAAATTACTGCAGCATTAAAAGTCATAAAAGGCTGCAGAGCTCCATTATCAGAGCGGTTTGTTTATCCTTATTGGGGAGAATGCTACAGTCAATTAGTTGGTTGTGCTCCAGCTGAGAGGAAACACACCCTCTCCTCTGCTGTCATACTAAATCAGACATGGTGTCGGAGCACTGGAGGCTCCTGTTATATTATTCCACAGGGATTGAGACTACAAATAAATCCTGCTGGCTGACGGAAAGGTTAGTGGTGTGTTGGAGGGATGTGGATGAAAATAGTCTCGTGCACGCACCAGTCTGATGATGACGACGTGTGAAAAAGCAGATTCACATTTTCCATCTGAGACTCTTAATAAAACGGCAAATGAGCAGCACTGATCTGTCTACATTTAGCCATACCTTACCGCCATTGGTGGAGGTCGTATTCAGATCCTTTACTGCAGTAAAAGTGACATGGATCAAAATTTAAATCTCACCAGTCTATAACCAAAATGAGAAATCAGGTTTGAATTGAAATCAAACACTATTACGAAGCTTGTTTACCAGATATTTTTAGTCAACGCTGATCTATAGAGGAAAACACATAAAGTGCATCTTTGGATGTATGTAAATATTATCAGCTAAAAGTATAGATGTGTCAGTAAATGTTTTATTATATCTGATGTTTCTGCTGGTTTGGCATTTTGTCCGTCGCATCTTGGTTTGCAACCAGAAGTGACACGAGAGGGTGGAGCTAAGTACAACCGAACGCTGAATAAGACATTTGTAGGTCACCAAAAATGTTAAAATTAACTTTGATGAAGTGAAAACACACTGTGAAAGGGTTTAAGTTGTAAGATGAAAACACAGACCAGACAACACCGTGGTCGCGATCTGTCAATCACAAGGTAGCCCCGCCCTAAAGCATCCCCTGCTTTATGGTCTATCTGACTCTAAATGGGACCATTATTTACAAATGAACATCATGCTGTATTGAAGAAGACTTGAAACTAGCGATTGAGACCATAAACTCATGTTTACAATGTTTACTGTGGTAATAAATCAAGTGAGAAGTAGGCTCATTTTCTCATAGACTTCTATACAATCAGACTTCTTTTAGCAACCAGAGGAGTCGCCCCCTGCTGGCTGTTAGAGAGAATGCAAATTTAAGGCACTTCAGCATTGGCTTCACTTTTTGCCCACAGGTGCCAAGCGTGTAGGAGAACTATGGTGGCCGATGCAAAAACATGGAAGTCTCTCTTTAGAGTCAGTGTTTGGTTTGTCCGTTCTGGGCTACTGTAGAAACATGGCGACCAGCTCCCTATGTAGATATAAACGGCTCATTCTAAGGCAGCTAAAACACAATGATTCTTATTTTCAGGTGATTATACACTAAAGAAAACATACTTATTAATATTATATTCCATTTTTGCCAATAGATCCCCCTAAATGTTACACACTGTTCCTTTAAGTAGGCTATTAGTACTTGAGTATATGTAAAAAGAAAATAAAAGTCCTCAGGTTCTTAAAAAAAGTGTTTATTTCTTATAAAGATTTACAATATTTAATTTATACTCAAATATGAATTATTATTGTTAATATTATTATCTGTACCATTGCTTATATCATCTGTACAACTCTCTGAACATCAATCTGACCCGGTCCACTACATCACAGTCTTGCTACATTACCATGGCAACAAACAGAAAACTCACACACATCTTTTGATTAAATTTGGGAAACAGTAAGAAAGGTGGAAAATGTATTAGATCATATTTAACTTCTTTGTTTGGTAAGAAAAAAGGAGGTTGAACTGGTTCTGAGTAAACCACGGTACACTTGCTTTGAGGGCAACCTGGTTTTAAGATTTGAAGCTACGGTCGAGTACGTGACAGTTAGAAAGAGAGAGCACCTGAGAGGACCAGATCTTTACCCGCCAAAATAAAACGCCACTGGGGGATTCTAACTGAACCAACAACAAACTGAAACACAACACAGTTTACATATTACCATGTGTTTCATTCATTTACATGATAAAGACTTTCATAAACATCTGACAGAACTCTGAAGTTAACTTTGGTTAATAAGAACGTGTATTTGATAATGCACTTTTGAATGAACACTGGTTTAGAAAATAGTGTCTGATAGTCAAACATATGAAATACAGCCTGGAGTGTAACTAGTTATTCATCATGCAAGTGTGCCTGAAACACTGGTAGATGCGCGGCTGCGACCTTTCATGCATAGATCCTTCTGCCAGTGATGTGCGTCATGGGAAGACATCGGATAGCTAGCAGATTGTCGTAGCTGCCAGCGGCTCCACTGCACCGAACATTATTCATCATTATCTACCAGAGAGAGATAGAGAGATAGAGAGAGAGGAGAGAGAGAGAGAGTCATGTTGGGACAGATCATTAATTAGAGAGGCAGAGGTCATCGGTTAGATCATGTCTCTTAATAAGAAAAGAACAAAAGAGAAGCAGATGACTCCAAATTGGTGCAGATATTCATGACTCCCAGATGATGCGTCCTCATGACTTTGGTGATCCCATTTAAAGGGATAGTTCAGGTGTTTCTCGGTGGGGTTGTGTGAGGAACTTCTCCATAGTCAGTGTATTACCTACAGTAGATGGAGTTAGTAGAAACAGACAGGAGTACTAGCACGGGAGCAAAGCAATGTGCTGCTGTGTACGGGGGCAGCAGCTAAACACATTTTATACACCTAAAAAAAAAATCGATATCAGTTTAAGTGTACGCTATATTTAGAATATTATCACCGCTTTACCTCGCTGTCAGACAGCCCTTTCTTAGGAGACCAGGCGGGTTAGCTCTGTTTTGTCTTTTAAAAACATACTTTTTCAGACTTGCTTTCTCTTCATTAAATATTCTTCTGCTATAATTCTACTTGTTGTTACTGTGTTTTAGTACTTCATACCTTGCTTGTCATTTTTACTGTACCAACTCTATTTTTATTTATTACTACCTGTTAATTTCTCTTGCTTTTTATGTTTTTGTAAAGCACTTTTTAACTTGTTTTGGAAAAGTGCTATATAAAGTTATCATTACTATTACTACGGGGAACTGAAGCCGTTGTATTCATCTATACTCTCTTCAAAGTCACCAGACTTGTAAAAAAAACCTTGTAATTTTACCTCTCAGAACACAGGAGTTGCTGGTCTACCGCTGCCTCGGTCGGTCAGTTCGTTTGTGTTATTGTGTGACTTTGGTGTTTTAAAGGGCTAGTTCGATTTCACCAAAGTCACACAATAACACAAACTAACTAACCAATAGAGGCAGCGGTAGACCAGCAACTCCCGTGTTTTGAGAAGTAAAATTACTGGGGTTTTTTCGATGGAGTCTGGTGGCTTTGAAGGGAGCACAGATAATACCAATAATAACACAAACAAACTAACCGATCACCCAGCAATTCCCGTGTCCTGTGAGGTAAAATTACAGTTTTTTTCAATTGAGTCTGGCGGCTTTGAAGAGAGCATAGATAACCCGTCGAAAAAGGATGTCTCTATCAGCGAGGTAAAGCAGTGAAAATATTCTAAATATAGCGTACACTTAAACTGATACAGTTTTTTTAGGTGTCTCAAATGTGTTTAGCTGCTGCCCCCGTCCACAGCAGTACATTACTTTGCTTTCTGTTTCTCCAAACTCCATCTACTGTAGGTAATACACTTACTATGGAGAAGTACCTCATACAGCCACACTGAGAAACACCAGAACTATCCCTTTAATAAGAAATGACAAAAGAGATGTCTCCAAATTGATGCAGACATTCATGGCTCCCAGTTGATGTGTCCTCATGACTTTGGTGATCCCATTTAAAAGGGAACAACAGGCATCAGAAGTGACCTAAAACTCACAGCAAACAGCGTGCATGTGGTGGATAATTTGTGTCTGGAGCCAACAGATTATACTGCATCACCACAATACACAGATCTGTTCTCTGTTTGATGCCTAAAACAATGTTTCAAATATACACCCAGTGTTATTGCTGTATGGATGGGAGCCAGCAGATAACATCTTTCACAGATCTCCAGATAGATCCTCAAGGGAGATATTTGACATTTATCATGCATCCTCCTGTTCTTCTTCTACTGAAGACGGTAAAAATAGAAAAACAAAAGAATCGTCAAATAGAGATGTTCAGTGAGAGAATGCATTTGAAGACTGCTCCCATCCTGAGGGAGAGCTGTCAAACTCGAAAGAACTACTCAACACCCTCCCTCATCTCTGGCAACTGACTTGGCACACGGCAAGAAACAGACAGAGTTGAGGGTGTGTTTCACATCTACTTAGTCGCTTCATGACTCTGCAGCAATGGGAGGAAAGAGGAGATGAGATTAAACACTCACTGTACTCTGACACGGCTCTGTGCTGACAGGGGGGGGACCACTGAGGACAGTTGTGCTTTTCAGAGACGCAGTGTAAATGATGAAGAGATAAAAATATCTGCAGTCACTAACCTTCTTGGTATGCACCGTCTGCCATCACGAGATGAAGGATGTTGGGATACAGATGCTGGTGCTCAGTTCCCAAAATGCTCAGGACCAAACTGGAGCCCAGGTCAATATTCTCATCCTCGTCTTCATGGATAGCCTTAAATGCCAAAATAATCTGTTTAATCAATCTTATCCTGCGCGGTGTCAACGTTTAGAGAAACATGTTCATACCTTAATCTTATTGTAGGCCTCGATGAACTTCTCAAAGCCCATCTGCTGCTCGAGGTTGAAGCGAAGTTCTTCCAGACGACTGAAGATGCTGTCGTGATGCGCAGCCTCTCCGCCCTGGAGATCCTCGCCGCTGCCATCTATGGTGCAGCAGGATTTTATCAGTTCTCATAACACTGTTATCAATCTGATTTGCAATAACCTTTATATTACACAGCCACTTATTAAAAGGCATGAATCATCTGACATCAAATATTTAAAAGGGATAGTTCAGGTGTTTCTCAGTGTGGCTGTATGAGGTACTTCTCCATAGTCAGTGTGTTACCTACAGTAGATGGAGTTTGGAGAAACAGACAGGCGTACCAGCACAGGAGAAAAGTACTGCTGTGGACGGAGGCAGCAGCTAAATGGATCAGTTTAATAGTGCGCTATATGTAGAATATTTTCACCGCTTTACCTCGCTGTCAGACAGCCCTTTCTGATGGGGAACTGAAGCTGTTAGATTGCTCTCTTCAAAGCCACCAGACTCCATTGACCAAAATAGTAATTTTAACTCCCTGAAACTTGGGAGTTGCTGGTCTACCGCAGCCTCGATCGCTTAGTTTGTTTGTGCTATTGAGTGACTTTGGTGAATCCGAACTAACCCTTTAAAACACCAAAGTCACACAATAAAATAACACATACAAACTGACCGATTGAGGCAGCAGTAGACCAGCAACTCCTGTGTTCTGTGAGTTAAAATTACTGTTTTTTTTTTTAGGAAATACTCTGACTATGGATAAGTACCACCCCACTTCGAACCATCCCTTTAATTCAATATGATTTTAAACCAGTAGTTTGCAAGCTTTCTCCACAATATCTGACAACCACGAGTATATGTATCATCATATCTGCCATCATATCATAAATATATAACAATTGTAATGTTGTGTGAGTATTCATATTAATATTATTGTGCATTTGTGTTAATTATTTTGATGCTTTGGCTACATTGTTTTTTTTTTTTTAAACTTTCATGCCAAAAAAATCCCTTTTAATTTAATTGAGTATGTAAGCAAAAGTGGTAAATTAATGTTTGTTCTTACAATAAAATAACTAATATTAATAGTTTGATAAGCTTTTATTTTGGTACCTGAATGCCACTCCTCGTTGAGCTGGCTGTCATTACTGTGGTTCTCCTCTCCGACACCATTGCTAAGCAGCTCCCCTGCTTCCTCATCACCAGGACTCCCATTAGAGCATTCCTCATCCTCGTCCTCCTCATCCTCATCCTCCTGCTCCTCCTCGCCTTCTTCCTC
Organism: Helicolenus hilgendorfi; assembly: GCA_916700815.1. Taxonomy (NCBI): domain Eukaryota; kingdom Metazoa; phylum Chordata; class Actinopteri; order Perciformes; family Sebastidae; genus Helicolenus; species Helicolenus hilgendorfi. The sequence continues at coordinate 1,215 of CAKALG010017813.1, read as the reverse complement.
CTCATCCTCCTCCTCTTCATCATCCTCATCATCATCCTCATCATCTACAGCCATCTGATTGTTGTCCTGATTGATCTCAGCTGCTATCCTGTTGAAGAGCATTTGGTCTTCTCCCTCTGGAGGGTTTCCATTAAAGTCTCCCGCACCGACCTCTTCTTGCAGCAGTCTCTCCATGGAGGCCCGGATGTCCCGCAGGTCTTCATCCTCATATGCACTATTGGGGAACAGGGGATATTGTTATTACACACAGTACGCCATCAACTTGATGTATTTTTAGTTTCTCAGCTAAATGAAACTGAAAATGATTGACAGAATCGGGGTAAGGGAAGGAATCGGTGTATTAAATCTACCAGCCATTTTTCATGTGTGTTTGTCTTACTCTTCAGTCTCTGACTGGTCGTCGTCTTTAGCCGCCTCCTCCTCCAGGTCCTCGATCTCTAGGTTGTTGTCCGGGGCAACATGAGCATCACCCGTCGCTGCAGAGTCCTGCTGGGAGCTGAAGAGACGACTGAGGTCTGGTAGAGAGCAGGTCCGCAGCATCTGACAGCACAAACAGAGCAACATGTTCAACACTTTGATGGGTATCAGACAGGAGATAGATTTGTCTCAATATAATTTGTATGAACAGATCGACAATCCGTGTGTAAATGTGTAATCCGTAAATAAAAAACACCTTCCTCTAACACAAAAAAATATTTGCAAACTCTTGATGTAACCACTTAAAAGATGAGCGAGTAGTAATTGCTATCTTCCGACATTTGTACTTTTTAAACACACAACACTGGAAATGAGACACAATTTGTGTGACGAATGTTGGGCTGCAGATCCCAAATGTCCCTGATGAAGGTTATGAAAGATATAGGTTGATGGATGCTCTCTCTGTCCTATCAGACCCACTGCAGCTTCAGACTATGTGATTAATGTCTCTGGCTCTATTCCAGACCGCCTCATTAATAAAGAATATCTACCAACCTAAAAATACCGACGCAAGTCTCGACATCACACCAAGCTTAACAACTATTTCCTCAAACATAGATCCCATTCTATCATGTGATAACCTGTCTTCTCGAAGCTGTGTCATTTCCAGTAAAACAAAACAAAACTAAAGTGTGTTTTTAATTCAAGCTCAGCCGGTGATCACCTTGGGGTTGTTGGCGTCAAACATGCCCGTTGAGAGGCCAATGAGGAGGGCGTCGTGGTGTTTGGAGCGCAGAG
>CAKALG010017802.1:0-12856 GCA_916700815.1 Helicolenus hilgendorfi | reverse complement strand
AATAGTTTATTTCAGTTTCAGTGCTACTCTTCCGATGCTACTGTACTTCCTGTTGTGCAGTTATTGTCAAAATAGAACAATGACGGTACAACAATTAATTGAGTAGTTGTCAACTCTTAAATCGCCAATTATTTATACCCCGCGACAACATAGTCGGGGGTATACAGCGCTCCGCGTGTCCTTCCGTCCTTCCGTACGTCCGTTCACGTGTCACACTTCGGAACTTCAAATTTGGTGTGATGGTTGACAGTGTGGTGTAGTTGTGCCTTTTGGGGGTTATAAGTCCAGGGTGCCCAACATTTTTGAAATTTTTACAAAAGGGCAAAACATTTGGCCCTGCTATAGGGGTTAAACAGTGAGCGGGGGTATGTGAGTCATGCTCACTTTTGCCTTGCTTGATAATCGATTAATCAGTTTGAGCAATTTTTTTAAGAAAAGAACAGTCAAAATTCTCTGATTCCAGCTTCTTAAATGTGAATATTTTCTGGTTTCTTTACTCCTTTATGACAGTAAAGTTAATATCTTTGAGTTGTGGACAAAACAAGACATTTGAGAAATGACATCTTGGGCTTTGGGAAACACTGATCGACATTTTTCACCATTTTCTGACGTTTTATAAACCAAACAACTAATCGATTAATCCAGAAAATAATCAACAGATTACTCCACAATGAAAATAATCGTTAGTTGCAGCCCTACGTGGATCTAATAATTAGTGAGAAATATAATCCGTTTCTCGATTACCATATGGTTAATAGTGGAAAATAATAAAGAAATATGAAAACAGTAATTCCATGGTTTCATGAGCAATACGCTATCAGGTGTCTGTAGTTGTATATAATATTTTTTAAATGTAACCTGTGCTTGTTTGACTTGTGAATCTTTAAAGCATAAACATGAGAGTGTTGCAAATTAAAGGTTTATCTTTGGCTCTTAAAGCTACAGTGTATCATGGTAGTTGGACATAATTTATTTTAGATTGTTTTATTATTTTAAGGTGTTCTCTGTAAATAAATTGACTATAGATTCTCTGATGTGTTGTTGCAGTGGCATCATGAGACCCGGGATGAATGCCATCATGGGCGCCACTGGAAGTGGTAAAACATCGTAAGAAACATGTTCATGTGCATTCAAACCATTGACTGTATATATAGATGGATGACGCATCTCCACTTCCTCCCGCTGTACAAAAGTGAAGCCAAAATATCCCTGATACGGGAGCTATATATATGACCAAATTGTCACATGTTCTATTACACAGACTCGTGATGGTTATAGAAAGTTGAAGTTACATCTCCTCTCGTACAATTCCTGAGGCTCCAACTGCGACTAGTTCACTCAGAGTAGCTGTCAATCATGATGTCTCAGCCTTTTTATAGCATCAAATAACTAATTAAAACCAAATGTATCTGAGAAAGTATTTGACGTGAACTTTAACTTTTTAGTTTGGCCCATGTCCCATTCACTAACATGGAGGGGGTGGGATTTATGACCTATACTGCAGCCAGCTATCAGGGGGCAATTGAGATGTTTTGACTTCACTTTTGGGGAGCTGTCATGTCGTCCATTTTTATATACAGACTATGACCCAAACACATGCATGAACAACCCAGCAACCAATATTAGTTTCTTTATCTTTTTGATAGACTCCTGGATGTAATCGCAGGAAGAAAAGACCCAGCTGGACTGAAGGAAGGAAAAGTGTTGGTGGATGGCAAAGCCGTCACGACTGACCTCAGGCTCAGCTCTGCCTACGTGGTCCAGGTACACAAATAAAAACACACATTCTTTGACATTGTTATACTTTGGATTCCTCCGAGTGCTTCGTGCCTACATCATCCATTTGCTTCCAGGATGATATCCTGATGGGCACTCTATCTGTGAGGGAGAACCTGCTGTTTAGTGCCAACCTGCGTCTCAACCCTCAGCATCACACCTCTGCAGATAAAAACAGCAGAGTAGATGCCATCATACAAGACCTGGGCCTAACAGACTGTGCAGGTACTAAGGTACAGTGCCACACACACAAGCTAATAGCTGCACATCACTTACTGTACAGCAGTGTTGGAAAGAGTCAGTATTCCCAGTATTGAGGGAGAACGCTGTAACCGGCAGCCGCTAAATGAGCAGCGAGGGCAAGTGATCAGCGTCTATGTAACGTTACGTTCACTAAAAGTGCTTGTTTTTGCCACTGTCAGGCTCAGATTGTTATTAAAAGTGTCTGACAACATTATGGAAAAGACCCTACAGAGAAATAAAACATTTTTCTTACCTTTCTCTTGATCTGGTCTGTTTGTTATTGTGTCCAAGTTGTGTCCAAGTCCCCTCAAGGAGAAGTCTCGTTATGAAATCTGAATCTCCGTATACTCTGGCTCTAATAAATAAGGCCGGCCATCGAATTCAAAGACCTCATCCACATGGTAGAACTTATCTATATACAGCCATGACATTGTAAATCTTTTAGATAACACTAAGCTACACTTTCTGTACTCCAACACAACAAAATCTGCCCGGCTGGCACTCGCGTTTCTACCATGGATGTATTCCACTATTCCACCGTTGTCTTCCGGCAACACGTCACCTCGCCAGAATTCACGATTTCACAACGAGACTTCTCCTTCAGCGAGACTCTTCCATAATGTTGTCAGACGCTTATAATAACAATCAGAGCCTGTCATGGTACTTTAAGTGGATATAAATGATGGTGCCAGCTTGCCCCAATAGGATTACATTGCAGCCTGGGAGCAGCTGCCATCTAGAGCGCTCTCCCTCAATACTGGACCAGTTTCAGAAATTGTTGTCCCTATTAGTCAATTAGACACAAAAACATGGGACAATAGAGTCCGGGTTGAAAAATACCGAAGTTACGCTTTAAATACTGACATTAAAATAGCCCAAAAAGTACATATTCAAAAACAAGTTCCTCAGTTACATTAACAAGAGCATTTTTTTATCCTTGCCATTCAGTTTAGTGCCAAACTGTTTGTGTGTGTGTTTTGTGTGTGTTTGCAGATAGGGACAGAGTTTCTGCGTGGCGTATCTGGAGGTGAAAGGAAGAGGTGCAGCATCGGGATGGAGCTCATCACCTCTCCCTCTCTGCTGTTTCTGGATGAACCGACCACCGGACTGGATTCTAACACTGCAAACTGTATCATCAATCTGCTGTACAGGTACAACACAATAACTAGATAGTCCCACATTAGGCAACATATACTGCACACATACATAAGATACTAATGACAAATGAAGCACATCATGCTGCTGAAGAAGTCAAGGTTAAACGGTGGGCAACTTTATTACTGGTGCCCTATAAATCAGCAGCATCTTCAAATCTACTGCTGTCTTTGTGTTTTCTGTAACAACATGGATGCAAACAAATTCCCTTATGTGTGTCCAGGCTGTCCAGAAGAGGGAAGACGGTGATCTTCTCCATCCACCAGCCACGCTACTCCATCTTCAGACAGTTTGACCATCTGACTCTGATGCATAAAGGGGAGGTGGTGTATGCAGGAGCAGCAGACCATGCACTGGACTACTTCACAAACCTTGGTATGTGTGTGTTAACTATGAAAGGGTGCAGGACCTTCACTATGAATGTGCTGTAATACAATGGGATGAATCCTTATAAGGGAAAGAGATTGTATTGCCATATGAATTCCTGACGCTTGACAGTCGGCTACCTCAATTTAGCTGCTGTTTTCACAATATTCTACCTTAAAGGGATAGTTTGGGTGTTTTGAAGTGAGGTTGTATGAGGTACTTATCCATAGTGAGTGTATTATCTACAGTAGATGACAGTCGGCACGCCCCCAGTTTGAAGAAACAGACAGGAGTTACCATAAGGGAGCAAAGCAATGTAATGCTGTGGACGGGGCTGGCCGCAAAACATATTTTAGACACCTAGAAAGGCCCACCTAAAAAAATCAATATCAGTTTAAGTGTACACTATATTTAGAATATTTTCCAAATGGGAACTGAAATTGTTAACAGAGTCTGCTGGCTTTGAAGAGAGCATAGATAAGTTTCACTTTCAGTTCAGTTCCCCGTCGGAAAGGGCCGTCTGACGGCAAGATAAAGCAGTGAAAATAATGTAAATATAGTGTACACTTAAACGGATACTGATTTTTTTTAGGTGAGCCTTTCTTTTAGGTGGCTAAAATGCGTTTTGCTGTCGGCCCCGTCCACAGCAGTACATTTCTTTGCTCTTGTGTCAGTACTCCTGTCTGTTTCTCCAAACTGGGGGTTAATACTTTAGGTAATACACCTACTATGGATAAGTAACTCATACAACCCCACTTGAAACCACCCGAACTGTCCCTTTAATATGAAACAAAAAATTAACTGGTTGTCTAGATGGGGAACTGCTGTTCTATTCAAATTCTCTAATATCCTGTCAGGATATCGTTTGCTTGTATAGAGGCACTTATTACAGTGTTGTGGTTATTATGTATTTGCATGTGTCTGTGTGTGTGTGTGTGTGCGTGTGTGTGTATGTGTGTGTGTGTGTGTGTTTATACAGGCTACCAAATTGAGTCCTTCGACAACCCGGCTGATTTCTTCATGGACATCACAAATGGAGATGCAAAATCAACATTAGAATCACTTACTGCAGGTACAACTACACAACACACACACACACATACACACACACACACACAGTTTAGACAGTAGCACCAACAGAGGCTCTAGGCATGGTTTGTGGTGATTTGTGGCTGTCACAATAACATATTATATCGCGACACCCCTAGTTAGAATACAACTATGTGTATAAGTCAAATTAGGCTAAAATTGGTTGTAATATTAAAGTTTAAAAATATAGACAATGAAATACTAGATGATTAAAAAAAAACACTTGTTTTCTCTCAGATGATGGTGACAAGATCTCATATCTGTGCAACAAGTATGAAGTTAGAATCAGGAGGCGATTAGTTTCGCAACCTCTGATGACAATACTGAAAGGAAATCCCTGTGACGATGTCCTCCAAGAAATAGAATATATCTTTTCTCAAAATGTCAAACTGCTTTGAGAAGAGTCAATGACTGCTATAAAACAGTTTACTATGCTATCCTTATTTACAACATGATGTATAGTAGCCTCTCTGTTTCCACAGTAGAGTCTAAAAACCCACTGGGAGCCAAGTACCGCCAGTCCCAACTGTGCCAGAATGTGCTGGAAGAGTTGAACCATGTGAACCAGAGCGTTCCTGAAGGGGCCAAAGGTCAAGACGAGGCAGCCGACTACGCTACCTCTTTCCTCTATCAGGTCAGCCAACAATATAGAAACACATTAAAACATTGGATAAAACATCTTTCTTACATTAAAGAACTATTTAAAATAATTACCAATTTGAGGGAATTGAAATCTCTGAGCCAAAACTGAAGTGAGTTTATGATGTTATGAGTTTAATGATTGTGCCAGACAGCTGCTCAGTCAGTGTGCTTGGCTGCCCGCCGAACGAACCCTGTTTATAACTGTCATTATGCCTATAAAATACAATTCCTATCTGTGTGTGTGTGTAACAGATGCGCGTGGTGTGTGGCAGGACAGTGCTGAACTCTCTGAGGAACCCTCAGACCTCTTACGCCCAGTTGGCTCTCAACATCTTCTTTGCAATTCTGGTGGGACTCATTTATTACCAAATGCCCTTAACACTGCCCGAGGCTTTACAGAACAGGTACAGTACGCACAACCTGCAGCATCACAGCCAGCCTAGTTTTAAATCAGTGTATCTGCTCTAAATTCACCTCTGCACTCTCTTCCTACTGTAAATGTCCCCTTTCCTCAACCCATGAAGGCCAAATTACAACAGAACTACTTAATGAATATAGAAGATCATATCAAAGGTTTTTTTTTATTGAAAGAATCAGCAATATCATCAATCCGGAGATGTTCACCCACTGGACAAGCTGGCTCTGAGATACGTAAGGGATAATGTACAGCGAGCCGTTGGGGTCCAACCCTCCGCTCTATTAATAATATATTTATACAAGCATAATATATGTTCAATGTATTCACATATCACTATAATGAGATACCTGTACAGTATTTATTTATTACCTTCAATGATCATAATTATCCTATGTTTACCGTCATTATTATTATAATCAGATGTATTGATTTTTTCTTATTCCCTTATTGATTTTTTTCCCCCTATGCATTGGCAACACAGATGTATTGACATGCCAATAATGCAAATTGAAATTGAAGGTTTTCATAATACATTATAGCATGTTGTAGGCAGTAATATGTGGTGACACTGCAAATGTGAATATCTCCATTTCATAAGAGGCTGTGACAATAATGGCTTGTGCTGTCAAGCCAAGAATGACCAAAATGTCACAAAAAGAGAATGTAAGCGCCCGGGTTTGATGGCTGAATTCAATTTGAAATTACAGTGAATGAGTGACATAGGTCACCATGATGACAAGTTGAGGAAACAAATTTTATAATGCTGTAATACTCGCAGGTTTATGGAGATAAAACACAGGTCAAGTGACTGTTGCATAACTATCCATCATAACTGATAATCAGATAACTGTCTCTCTCTCTCTCTCTCTCTCTCTCTCTCTCTCTCTCTCTCTCTCTCTCTCTCTTTCTCTCTCTCTTTCTCTCTCTCTGGATGACAGGAGCGGGGCGTTCTTCTTCCTTATCATCAACATGGTGTTTGGGAATCTCTCTGCTGTTGAACTCTTTATCAATGAAAGGGCGATCTTCATGTAAGTGAAAGATAAAACTTGCTTGTGTGCGTGCTGAAGTGCTGACGTCTGCAGAAGGTCCATGACTACGAAGAGCCCAGATAGATTTATGCGGATCACATTTCTCTTTTTACTGCTTTTTAAAAGATAAGGCTGGTGTTATTCTATGTTTTTCTTATTGTAAACAAATCCTGTGAGAAGACCAAAACCAACAATACATTAGTCTGTCTCAATAATACTTTAAACGAACAGCGTGTAACATTTCGGGGGATCTATTGGCAGACATGGAATATAATGTTCCAAATTTTGTTTTCATTATTATATCACCTGAAACTAAGAATCTTTGTGTTTTCGTTAGCTTAGAATGAGTCCTTCATATCTACATAGGGAACAGGTCCCCATCACGGAGTCCGCAATGTTGCTCCGCCATGTTTCTACAGTAGCCCAGAACAAACAAACCAAACACGGGCTCTAGAGAGAGCCTTTCATGCTTTTACGTTACCTGAAGGCCACCGTAGTTCTCCGACATGCTTGGGAAACTGCAGTAACGTGAGCCGCAGAGTGCAAAACCGTAGTACCGCCAGCTGCCGCCTGACTTACGTTGCTCCTAAAGCAACGCTATTATGGTAAAGATGGCCTCTGAGCAAGGTGAAAGCCGTTACCACAGGTTTGCACTCAGCGGCTCATGGTACCGCAATCTTGGAAAGAGTGCAGGTTCTTAGTTGGTTGCAATCTGCAAACACACCACTAGATGTCACCAAATCCTAAAACTGTGCCTTTAGGTACTTTCCGGCTTCCCTTTTCTGTTTGTGGCACTTTTTCAGTAAATAGTGAATTTGTTTGGGGACTATTTTCAGCTGCGGATTAATACACATTTGGTGCTATAGTGAGTGTTTACTGGACGATGTATGTGGGATTGAGTCAAAATAAACCGTGTGCTGTGTGTTCATGGTAATGAAGAAACATGTCACCCAGTGCAACAGTGTGCCTGATTTATGTGTTTTTAACAGTTTATGGAAAACAATAGAGCTCTACGGTACAGATGAATTAGCTATATGAGACCTCCTCTACACAGACGAGACTTCTTTCATGGGATTTGTTGACAAAATTGAAAATATTGAATATCACAAGCCTTATACTGTACAGTGGTAGCTCAACAGTGTGTCATGAATTGTATCTGTTTTTCAAGGATTGTGAGTGAATTCTGTAAATCCTTTACAATCCCATGCTTTTAACTCCGTCACAATGTTTGTATTCATGTGTTTCTTGAGAGTCTTTGTTTGACTTTGTCGATATTTGTTGCAGTCACGAGAACTCCAGCGGCTATTATCGTACTTCCGTCTACTTCCTGTCCAAGATCTTTGCTGACCTCATCCCCAACCGCATCATTCCCATCTTTGTGTTTTCAGCCATCGCCTACTATATGATGGGTAATTCTCACACATACACACCAAGAATACACACCATATTGTGTCATGTGGATGAGGAGTCAGTCAGCAAGTGCAGAGAAGAACAGGTGCTGTTTTATTCATGTCCTTGAGACAACTGTTGTAACTTGTCTGCTGACTTTAGGACTGCAGAGAAGAGTCCTTTGTCATTTTCCCCAGTTGACTTGAGATTGTGAACAAATGAAGTGAATAAGTCCATAACTCTTTCTGCACAGGCTTGGCTCAGGGGTTCAAGTTTTGAGAAATAAAATCTAGATGACAGGGAGCAGCCTGTTTCAGTTTTTTACGTCTCCCTAATTTATGCTCCCACTGTTGATCACTTTTTGTCTAGAACCTTTCATTTGACCTTTCTGCCATGTCTGAACCCACCAGGGGGAACCTGCTAAGAGCAAGACTATTTTATTAAATTCATACTCATTTCTGTCTCTCTGCTTACATGAATCCACCACTCTTTCAGGACTGAAGCCTGCAGTTGAGGCCTTCTTCTGTTTCGCTCTGACCATGTCTCTGGTCAGTCTGGCAGGAGTCGGTCTGGCCTTCCTCGTCTCAGCGAGTGTATCTTCATTTGCCATGGCTAACATCCTCATTGCTCTGCCCTTCGTCTTCATGATGGTGAGATGTCAAGACCATAGACTGTATATAAAGATGGATGACATGAAAGCTCCCCAAAAGTGAAGCCAAAACATCTGGACCGGCCCCTGGTGGCTGGCTGCAGTAAAGATCATAAAGCCCGCCCCCTCCATGTTAAGATGGGACATGGGCCAAACTAAAAAGTCAAAGTACACGTCAAATAAATTTTTCCAAAGAGGGTTTCTGTCATTTTAGGTAGTTCTTATCATGTTGATGTCAACGTATTCTCATACAACGGTTTGTATGATATCTTACGAAACGTTATTCCTCATTTTTCATTTCCTACGAATTTCCACTCAAGATAAACTTCCGTCTTCACAGGAAACAACTTTGCTTGGTTTAGGCAAGAAAACTACTTTGTTATGTTTAGGAAAGCTCATCGTTAAGTTATGCCACACCAGAAGTTTTGGCTTCACTTTCGTACAGTGGGAGGAAGTGGAGACGCGTTTTTATATGTACAGTCTATGGTCGACCTACACAAAATATACATGATGTGCACTCTTGAAGATATATAGTGAATTTTTCACAAGTGTATTCTTTGCGAATTTCTTTGCAAATTTCCCCACTGTGGGACTAATAAAGGATTATCTTATCTCATCTTATCTTCCCTCTTTCCTCCCATGTTCAGGTGTTTGGTGGTTATCTCGTCAACCTCAACGCCATGCTGAGCTGGCTCTCCTGGCTGAAATGGATCAGTATCTTCAGATATGGACTGAATGTAAGATATGGAGACGAGGCAGAGTGAGAGCAGAAGGGTGTGGTTGTGAGACTGAGATCATGGGGTTGAATTTAATCTGGTCTTTATCTGGAGCGAGGAAGTTGTTCAGCCAAATCTCTTTGTCTCTCTCTCAGGCTGCATTCATCACCGAGATGTCAGGACAGTTTTTCTACAGCAACAACACCTTGTGAGTGCTGAGCGATAACATAGCCTCTCCTTAAAACACAATACCACACACACACACACACACAGACACACTGAGCCTCTGTTATTTGTGCTGCAGGATACCAGGGGAGGTGTTTCTGGAAGCCCAGGACATCGACTACTCTGTGTGGGGCTTCTGGCAGAACCAGGTGGCTCTGCTGGGAATCATATTGGTCTGCATGTTCCTGGCCTACGTACAGCTGCGACGAATCAACCGCTGGAAATGATGCCCATCTGTTTACATATCCATCAACCATGCACTGTGTCTTTATCTTATTTATTTAAAAGGCCTCAAATGAAAAAAGGGGGTAGAAAGAACATAACACTGAGAAGTTATTGTTTCGTACGTGAAATAAGCTTTCTAACGAGATTATTTAAATATTTTATTTAAAATCACAATATTCATTGAACATTACACTGTCTCTTTCTCTCTCTCTCTCTCTCTCTCTCTCTCTCTCTCTCTCACATAAACAAACACACGTGCTGTACCATTTGACTCCCAGGTGGCTAAGCTGCCCTTAAGCACACTTGGTCTGTGCACGAGGGAATGTACAGCAACCGCCAAGCCGACGTTTAAGTCCTCACAAAGCTTCTTACAGTGAGTGACACAACATTAGCCACAGTAAAGAAAAGATGTACAGAATCTATATATTATGGGGAATCTTTTAGTTTAAAAAAAAATCACATTTCTCAGTTCTCCAGGTAAAAAATAGTAGTCAATGCATAGAATTTTACCCTTTTTACTAACCCATTTGTACCCAAAGACTATATTTGGTATGATACGGAGAAATGCCACAATATTTGTTCTGATTAGGGCTGTCAATCGATCCCATTTTCATTCATATATCTTGAGGTCAGAGGTCAAGGGACCCCTTTGAAAATGGCCATTCCAGTTTTTCCTAACCCAAATTTAGTGTACGTTTGGAGCGTTATTTAGCCTATTTCGCGACAAGCTAGTATGACGTGCCAGTATCTTCACTCTAGCCTTAAAATTGAGCCCGCTACAACCTGAAAAGTCGAGTTATTGCATTACAGAAATTAGTGGCATTAAAACAAATTTGCGTTAACACGTTATCATTGCGTAAACTTTGACAGCCCTAGTTCTGATTGGTCAAAAGTCTTGAATTGTGGCGCATACATACTTTGTACAAATAGCTAACAGTACAACTTTTTTTTTTCTTTACAAATATTTAGATCACATGAAAAATTACACTATTATCAATGATCAAAGTAAGGATTTTGGAAAAAAATTAGGAAAAATGCCAACATTGTTTCATTGTTTTTATCAAATATTTCCCATAGGGCATGTTTTACACTGCATATGTGTGCATATATTTCATATTCAATTTGTTATGAGCTCATAGGTACCAAATACTTGATTGTGATTGTCATTTTATTTTTAGTGTAATATACCTTTTTTGTTACAAACTTTATGCAAGTTTTACAAAAATATACTGATAACTCATCAACCATCAGATTCATTCTGTAAAACTTGATTACAGGGCATAGAAAAAGATTCACATTGGACAAAAATGAACCCTCAATAGCTTCAAGGTTGGAGAACCATCATTATTCCACTCTTTCTGACAGCATCACATAGACTGTATATTCTGGATCATATCGCACCAGCTATATGATATTTACACTAAGTGAAATATTCAAACCCAAGACTCCATGATTTTTATGGCAATAAATGGAAATATTCTAGATGTCTTGCGCATCATTTGACATTTTCTTTCCCCGAAAATTCAGCATATATGAAATCTTTAGGATCCCTCCTAGAACTTTAAATAAAGTTCTGTTTCAGGTTTGAATCATGTTAGCTGCTCTGGGTGGGCGGCCATCTGCCTGTTATCAGCACATGGTTTCATGTGTCAGTGTGTTAGAAACCTACATTAATTTATTCCACCTTATTGGAAATACAGAACAAATATTTTTAATGGGTTGACTCAAATGTTCTGTAAATAACCCATTAAGTTGTGATGCTCAAGTTTAAAAATAAGATCTTTGGCAAAATATGTTTTGTACTTATCAGGTGTTCAAATGTGCAGAGCAAATTTGAATATCTTAAGTTTTACTTAAAAAACGTTAAAGCCGAAATGACACGAAGTCAAAAATGCTCAGAATCACAGTCTCATGACAAAATGAGCAAAGTCCATATGCTGATGAAGACAATTGAAAGCTTAAGCTAGTAAGTGAGCTGACCTTGAGCTAAGATTGTCAATATATAATGAGGCAATATAAAAACTAAATTAATAGTTCATTACTATGGACTTCTGAGAGGAATGGGCAGAGTAAGCAAAGAAACTTGAACTTAATTATATTCGTCATATACATACAGGTACAAACAAGAAATTTGACCTCTGCATTGAACCCATCCGTAGGAGCAGTGGGCTGCTGTAAAGAGCCCGGGAATCACCTTTGGGTTCAGTGTCTTGCTGAAGGACACTCCGACATGCAGACAGTAATAATTGCACCACCAACCTTGCGGTTAAAGGACGATCACTCTACGTACCTACTGAGCTACAGCCGCCCTGCTTACTTCCCCTCTGACTTTGAGAAGGAGGTGGATCAAAAAAAGAAAAACCAGCAGGACCAGAACATCATGAACTTGCCAAAATTCTTGCAGTTTCATAAAAACTTCAACACTGTCACAGTGGGTGACTATCTTAGCAGCACCGAGCCCAGTAAATGAGAAACAGAGCACCAGCGCATCTTCACATAACAACTAGCCAACACAGAAACAGAAAGTTCATTCTCAGGTTGGAAGACGACACTACCAACACTTTTTAGAAACTTTTCACACGGCTTGCACTGTTATTCAGGCTGTGTCCCACCGTCACCGGTGTGTTCTCCAACCCACGGAGCCACTCTGTACATTTCAGCACCACCCGCTCATCCACTCCGTGGTCCTCCTCCTCATACTCCACATCGTCATACTTGTGTTGCTCGTTCAGAAGTGAGATTTTCACTATTGAAGTAATGTCTCTCAGTTCAGCCTCACCGCTGTTTTTAACAGCGAGTCTGCTGTTTGGAGTGCTGTGTCTCTGCGTTGCCATTTGATACCTTTTAGAGGCGTTTTCCCTCCTGCGTCTGGAATCCAAGGCGCCTCCAGAAACGCCTCCTCCACTTCCGGCGTTTCTGGACGCTGAATGTTGGC
>CAKALG010017800.1:0-12114 GCA_916700815.1 Helicolenus hilgendorfi | reverse complement strand
GTAAATCAATCCCAAGAGTGCCATTGCAGAGTTCAGATTATGTTGCTATTTTTCTATCCCCCACTGAGAGAGAAAGTCCGACCGAGAGAACAGAGGGAAAATCAAGATAGAACCGGAACGAAAAAAATAAAAAATAAAAACAGAAACGGTGAAAAAGAGACAAAGTAACGAAAAGCGAGAGAGAGGATTCCAAAGAGATGATGAGAAAGTGAAAATATTCGGTTTTGACTGTGAGAAGAAGTGAACTATGTTGGCGGTGGAGGGCAGAATAATGTACATTCAACCTCATACATACACTGTTCTACGTAGCTTAGAAAACACCAACAGATCTATTTATTAGGAACAATATTTTCATAGTCCCCTCATATAAAATTCCATTCCTCTGTTCACTTTGCAGGAATAGAAGCCGCACGCCCACAGTGTGTGAGATATTACTATGTACCGCGTGGAAATAAATTACATATGATTGTCCTGAGACTGTGGCGCTCCTGAAACCTCAGAAAATCATATCCTTCTTCACACTCCTCTTTCTTCTTCTGCAGTTTCTGCTTTATGTGTGTGTGTGTGTGTGTGTGGAATGGGGGTTGGTCTGAACTTTTTAGCCTGTAATAGTGGGGGCCGTGGACGGAGGGAGACATCACAGCGGCTCTTAAATTGAATTTTCAACAGGCCATGATTTGAACAGGTCACAGGACTGAGAGAGGGAGAAAAAGAAACTGTGAGAGAGACGGAGAAATGGTGTGTAAAAGAGGGATTGTAGTTTATACAGAGAGAGGGAGAATAGGCGAGAGAAAAGTCTATTTTATTTGGCATTCAAGTGTGATCGCCACACACGCCAAGCGCGCGCACGCACACACACACATACACACACACACACACACACACACACGCACACACACTGACCTTTCAAAGCTCTCCACACTTTTGATAACCTGTTCTTACTCCCTCCTTTTCTTTCATTACGGCTCAGGGTCATTTTCCTTAAATCACACCCAAAAGTACTGTATGAAAAAAAACAAGTAACAAGTAACAAGCAAGTAAGCAGTGGAAGAAAAGAAAGAAAGAAAGAAAGAAAGAAAGAAGAAACAAAAGAATGAAAGAACAAAAGATAAAACAACAAAAGAAAGAAAGAACGAAAGAACAAACAAAAGAACGAAACAACTAAAAGAAAGAAAAAAAGAAAGAACAAACGAAAGAACAAAAGAAAGAGAACAAACGAATGAACGAAAGAAAGAGCAAACAAAAGAATGAAAGAAAGAACACAAGAAAGAAAGAAAGAAAGAAAGAAAGAAAGAACGTAAAAAAACAACACAAAAAAGCAAGAAAGAAAGAAAGAGAGAACAAATGAAAGAACAAAATAAAAAGAGAGAAAACAAGAAAGAAAAATAGGCAGAACACACAAAAGGATGAAATAAAGAAAGAGAACACAAGAAAGAAAGAAACAACACAAGAAAGCAAGAAAGAACATAAGAAAGAAAGAAAGAGAGAACACAAGAAAGAACAAACAAGAACGAAACAACTAAAAGAAAGAAAAAAAGAACAAACGAATAAACGAAAGAAAGAGCAAATAAAAGAATGAAAGAAAGAACATAAAAAACAACACAAAAAAGCAAGAAAGAAAGAAAGACAGAACAAATGAAAGAACAAAATAAAAAGAGCGAAAACAAGAAAGAAAGAAAGAACATAAGAAAGAAAGAAAGAAAGAGAGAACACAAGAAAGAAAGAAAGAATGAAAGAAAGAGAGAGAGAAAGAAGGAACACCTCTCAGTGATGGAGTAGAGAAGATGATGATAATGTCCTATTCATCTATTGTCATTCTAAACCCATGTTTCTGCGTTTGAGCCCTCAGCCTCGTGGCGTATATACTTCACTGACAGCCGCTGCATTTTAAAGACGTCAGCATGAATGTTAATGCTGCATCGGATCAATAGTGTTTCTGAGAGTTTGACCCTTTAACCTTCTAGAAGAAATAGAGGCACTATGTTTTCTGTAAAGCAAATCCAATTGACATTTTCCTTTAACTTTTACTGGATGGTGGTGCATTTATTTAAACATCAATTTAGAACTATTGGTATCCTGCAGTAAATCTGTATCAATACACATTTTCTGTTCCAGTGTCTGACTTGTTAAGAAGAAAAACAACTTTTTAACAAGCACTTTGTGAGTCAGGGCAAATAAGGACAACGTCTGTAAGCTAAATATGTTGCTGGAGCCAGCAGCCAGTTAGCTTAGCTTAGCATTAAGACATCAAACAGGAGGAGACCACTAGTCATTGCCTAACCTCAACCATCACAAGTTACCGTGGATTACCTCCAGTGTCGTGGTCGCGGCTGGTAATCATGATTTCAAGTAAGATAACCTCAGTTTGACCTCCAATGAGCGCCTCCAGCATCACTTCTATTTGTGTGTGTGTCAGGGTGTTTAAGGGGTTATACAAAGATGACCACATGACCTGTGCATGCTTCTCAAGAGAACAAAAGAAGCCGTTGATTCTTTTATTCCCTCATTTCCTGTCATACAGCTCCCTCACTTTGTTTTTTCCAACTCCCCCTCTTTCTCTGCCCCTGGTATCTTCATGCTAAACTCTTTCTGCCCAGTTAATCTGAGTTTATAACTTTTTAAATATTATTCTTTCGGCCCGGTCCCCTCTCAGAGGTGAGATTTCCCTCTTGGCGTGTCATGCTTACATATCAATCTGTTCATCCCTGGTAAAAATAAATCCTCGGAGAGAAGAAAGGAATGTGGAGAAAGAGAAGCGGGGTATTAAGGAAGTAGATAAATAAAAGACAAGTGAAAAGATAAGAGATAAACACGGTGTTCCTTGAACAGAGATATGATAACACACTCAAAGCCTGATGGAAACCTAAGCTTTGACAAAGAAGAGGAAAAAAGGATAGTGTGTTATTTTAGTATCAGGTCTTTTTCTTTGAAGAGGGTTTGTTCCCGTTTGTCTTTGGAGAGAATGTTTAGTAGCCTCACTATGACCTCTCTAACTGTTTTCATCCTCTTTCAACCTCCACCTCCTTCTCTCTCCAGCCATCCCTCCATGTCTTCCTCTCCTCTCCATCACTGTGAGCTTGACCTGTTATAATCAGCCGTACGACTCATTTTAGAGTCGGACAGGATTTCAGCTTGGTCGGGCGTTGTTTGGGGTAGTTTTGACTAAATTGGCCGAGTTTATTAGTTTATAAAAGTATACTTTTAAGTATACTTTAAATGTAAGAGTAGTAAACTTTGAGTACACAATTAGTTTCCATCAAAGTTGTATTTTGTACTGCAACTATAATATGAACTATACTACAAGGGGACTTATAGGTATACTTTAAGTTCACTAGTTATATACTTGTAGCCAGTTTTTTGTTTATGAAAGTACACTTTAAAGTATACTCTCAGTAAACTACTAGTTTAATCGTTTTTTAGTATACTTGTAAGTTTTGTTTAAGTGAACTTAAAGTACGTAGACAAATATACTTTTCTGTAAACTTTAAAAAGTATAAGCCAAGTACACTTGGACTTTTGTGTAAACTTGCCAAGTACACTTAGACATTTCTGTATACTTGTTGGTATGAGCCAAGTACACTTAAGTGTAATTTTGTTGAGCAAATTTAAAGTACATACAAATGATGCTGAAAGCATACTCTCTTATTTTAGGTTTTAAAGAAGTAAACTAATAGCACACTTGAATAAACTTATTTTTTTGTGAGGTTAGCATTGTGACCCGTACAGACCTCTGTTAGCAAACAAACTTTACCTGCCTCGGAGCTTTCAAACAAATCTTTATTGACAACAGTCAACAGCCAGAACACCCGCAGGAGCTGACCTGCTGTGTTTTGTTTTTTTCTATTTTACTCGTACAGTGTGAGCACTCAGGTCGTGGCTGGCGATCGGACCGTACAGTGTGAGCACATAAATCGTGAGCGTTGGATTTACATCGCAAACGATCTACTCGTACAGTTTGGAGTAGGAAGTACACAACAACATTTCTAAAGTTGCACAGCGTATGCTGCCCAACTTCCTTAGAGGACAGGAGAAGACGATACATCAGAAGGAGGGGTGCGAAGCTGGGTGTGAAATGAGCTGAGCCACTAAGCCTGTAAGCCAAAGTGAGGACAGGGGTGGATACACAGAGAAAGGCTCAGAAAGGACGATGAAGTACTGTTTATAGCGCATACACTGCAGTGTATACCACATATGCTGCTCTATAGGATGGCATTTAGATTTAACTATAAAAGAGTGTCATTGACGATTCCCCACTGCATTCAACAATCAAACAGTGTCAAGCAATATAGGATAGTTGGAACAGTACATCCAAAGTGTTGGATCTGATATGATGGCGAATCACAGCGTATGAGTCATGTTTAAGAAAGAATAGCTGCTGTGTGACCGGCAGAGATCAGAGGGACTCCGTATTGTACCATGTCACTAGTGCAGGCAAGACATGAGTCTCGGTTTATGGCTCGTTACCATGGCACCCGCGATGACACCCACTGTACATCTGGCTAGGGTGCTAACAGGGAACAGACTCACACAAAGTCAGTGTCTCTATGTGCCTGTGAGAGTGTGTGTGTTTATGCGGGGTAAGGAGAGAAGGGCGCGATGTTAGCATAATGGAAAGGATGACATTTATCCCACAAATTGCCTTGAAGTCAGCAAAATAAAATCCGGTGCTGGCAAAAAGACTGTCTGGTGGAGGAGAAATGATTCTGGGAGAGGAGAGGAGCAGAGAGGAGAGGAGCTCTGATAAAATAAAGTACCGTATTGTAAAGGTTTAATGACAAAGGGAACAACTTATTTTCTCAGTTGGCGTGGGGGCATAGTGGTTAGAGTTTAGGACTGAATTGTAACCGAAAGGTTAAAGGTCGTTGGAATTTGGCATCAGCTAGTTAGGTGCAATCAATTGATTTGTCTCGTTATGAAATGTTCTTGTGCAGGGTAGGTCAATCCTTCCTCATACAATGTAAATCTGTGTTGAGCATTTCTTTATTTAGAGATCTATTCACACACTCCATCCTGTATTGGGATCAGTATAGTAACCCTCCTGCAACATATAGGATCATGTCGGTGTTGGGTGTTTTAGATATCTAGCCCCAATGAGGTTGGTTTGACCCTGTTCTGATGAACTAAGAAGAGTGACACTGATTGCATTTTTCCACCAGTAATTACAGATCACTGTCTTTGTTCGAACCTGAACACATTGCAATCAGTCTGCTTCCAAGAGAAACAACTTTTAACAACCACAGGATGATGTGTGATATGGATATGTGACACCAACAGGTTCTCATCCCAACTCATCACATACTGACGCTTAGTCAGACCCTTTGGCGTCACTTTAAGGTTGCAGTAAACACATTGGAAACGGTGCTAAATATAGGATTGAGAGCATTTCTATTGCCTCTCAGTGGCTCTCAACATAGAAACAGCGAGCTGCTGGCTCACAGCTAGCGGTGCTAACAGCGGCAACAGTGAAAACAACGGTGAAAGTGCTGACAAAGATAACAGTGTTTACCTGAGGGGGACCTGAGGGTAGGAACAACGACGCCATTTGTCGGGACGGCGTTTTCAGCTGTAACCGCCGTATGAGAGCAGTGCAGAGTGGCAACTGTGAGCTAGCCAGTGAGCAGGTACGGCCCAGCGCTGTCAACAAAACAAGGAAAAGCTCTGATTACAACACACACAGAGGGAGAGTGACTTCATTCTCTGCTCAGGTAGACATTACTCCTCTGAATCTTTATATACAATAGTTGTTTGCTGCTATATTAATGCTCTGAATATCAAATTTAGCACCTTTAATGTTGTGAATTCAAACAAAAGACTGCAGATAGACCCTTCTCAGTTACTTGGTGACTGGACAAAAATTGGACCTGATAATAGTGCTATATAAATAGTCACAGGGCACCATAGATATATGTACAAAATCTAATGGAAATCTATCCAATAGGTTCTGGGACATTTCACTAAAACCTACAAAAGTCAATATCATGATGGCGCCAGATCCAAAAGTCAGGGGATCACCACCCAACGTAGGCTTCATCCACTGGGGACCATGAATGTCTGTTCATAATTTCATGGCAACTAATCCAATAGTTGTTGAGATACTTGAGTCTGGGTCAAAGTGGTGCACCAACCAATAGCAGCTCAAATTCACCTCATTCATTTGTCATTTGATCACGGTGACCATCGTGTTGTGGTTCCTTTATTCTGCTGTTTATTCATGACTGATGAAACTGAGTTGTGGTCTCTACTGATTTCTGAATAGTGCACATGATTGCCAGGAAAGAAGAAGAGCAGCATAACTGGCTGTTAGTCACCAGAACAAAAGCTGATGCACTGTCTGAGGAGAGGTCACAGAAACACAGAGTGAGCTGTCCGTCTGTGCATGTTTACAACTCCTGGTTTGTAATAAATCAGTATGAACCTCAATGACGAGCTCTAAGAGGCAACAATGAATTGTTTTATTGCATTCATTCCTTCATCACAGCTCATCTACTGTATCTATACAGGCATGCTCACAACCTCACCTTTTGTTTTTCAACCTCTGCATTTAACTCATCCTGAGCATTAGGAGCAGTTGGTTGATGATCAAAATGCCAACCTTGTAATTAAAGGTCAACTCACTCTATCCCCTGAACCACAAACCAAACTCAAATGTAATCCCAGCATGAAGAGTAGTACCAGTTCAGTTTTACACAACATTTTTCAGCAGAATCCCAACCAAATGTGCAACAGTAACAGGTGCAACGAGCTGCATTATGCAGGAGTTGGATGGCTGCAAAAAGGACCTGATTTGCCATCAAGCTCTAATTGGAGCAAAGACACAACTAATGATCGTTAAATGGGGAATGATAGCCCCAAGCTAACTTTTCTCACTCCATAAGGATACAATACATAATTCATAGCCAACAGCTGAGCAAATGAGGACAAAGACAGAGAAAGAAAGAACAAGGGAAGAGACGAAGAGGACAAAAAGGGATTTAGAGGGACAAGGAGACAGAAACATATACATAGACAGCAGCGTGTGTGTGTGTGTGTGTGTGTGTGTGTGTGTGTCTGTGTGTGTGTGTGTGTGCGCGTGGTGAATGATAGATGCAAGTGTCATGTGCATTCACGTGTGGGTGTGCTTATGAATTTGGATGCAAAAGTTTGCATGTGCACACACGTATGCGCTGTGTGTATGTGTGTGTGTGTGTGCGTGTGTGTGTGTGTGTGGTGTGTGTATACTGTTTGGCAAGCTGCTTAGTGTGTGAAACTGTGATCGAGGTGACAGTGAGCCCGTGAGAATAGTTAGCATCCACCAGACGCACACCAACTCGCTCGCATAAACACACACGTGAACACACACACACAAGAACAGCAGCTGTTGCTAATTATTAATTCATGCTCAAATTCCTGTGAAAACTCAGTGTGGCAGTGGACGCTGGGGACAGAAAGAGAGGGAGCGGAGAGAGAGAATGATAGACAAAGGAGAAGAGAGAGATGGAGAGAGGAAGACAGATAGAATGGGAGGGTGGGAGAGATAAGGCGAGTGTGCGTAACAGTTATTGCTTTAAAACTCCATGTTTTCAATCTGCTTTTCAACGGATTAACTGTTAACATAAATTAAATTTCCTCTGAAAACAAAGGGACAACTCTCTACCTTCTGTTAAGGAGCCTCGGATGGTAAATCCTCCTGGGATATTAACAAACATTCAAAACTGTGTCTCATAAAAGGGCTACATCGGTCTGTGATCACTCCGACTAACGATGATCTGTATGATTAAACAATCTCAACTCTCTAATATTTTATGTCAGCCCCAATTTAATACAGTGGTGCTAAAGTCATTTACATTTATGGTATTTTAGTCATAAACATGTTGGCTTAAAGCTGCAGTGAGTAGAAATGGAGCAAATCCAATTAAAAAAGTTATTTTTATGAAACAGTTGCTACTGTATATCCTGACAGTAGTGCATGAGACAGGTAATATTAAAAAAAAAATCATGTTCCTCTGTGTCCTCCGGTGCTTTTAACGGCATCTGCAAGATTTCACAGACCGGAGGAAAACAACCAATCAGAGCCGAGCTGGAGCCTGACGACTCTGAGCAGCTGTCGATCACTCACAAACTCTGATCAACAGTCAAACTAGGCAGCGCTGATCAAATATGAATCAATACTCTGTTACTGTAATGCCTATTTCTTACCTCAAATGTTTTCAGAAATATCTTGTAGTGAACTGTTTAGCTGTAAAATGAGGACCCACTCCGTTTGTAGATAGAAACGTCTCTTTTCAAGCTAACAAAAACACAAAGATCCATATTTCCAGGTGATTATACGCTAAAGAAAACATACTCATTAATATTATATTCCATTTCTGCCAATAGATCCCCTGAAATGTTACACACTGTTCTTTTAAACCCTTTCAAAATGTCACTGATAATAATTACAACTACTCAGTCATCAAGCCAGAAACAAGTATGTTCATCTTAGCTACACAAGCTTTTCATTTAGGAGTGATGCCATGTTACGGACTACTGAAAGAACGGTAGGCTAATGAACACTCCTTATATGTCTTCCTTATGACAGTAAGACTACTGAGCTTCCACCTAAATTGAAGATATTGACGTCTATCTGGAAAATCGGACTAAAAACAAGCATGAGCATTTTGAAAATTCCTCCCCTGCTACGGGCTCTTTGTGTTTTGCTGAAGCACCGGATGGAATCATAATAGCCTTTTCTTGACATTTCCAGGCAATCAATAATTACATGTGCCTGGAATTTTGTGAATTGCCTAAAGTGCAACAGTTTTTCACAAAGACAGGGAGCCGCTGGCTGATTAGCTACACTAAGCACCGAGGCGGTTTTGTGCTGATTCGAAAACAGAACAATACTAATACAAATATATGGTGACATTTGAAGAACGCTGCAAAGTTATTTTTGCCCAATGACATTTCATTGTTACAGCTACGCAGAGAGTTTGTTAAATTCTTTACTACGGTACTTTGGGATAACAACATATTGATTGTTATTTGGAAAAATGAAATGGGGACATTTTGAAGGTGCGTGTGCCGAAAATGTCTTCTCTCACACTACAATCAGAGCATGTTGCCTGCACATCATCTCATTAGCTCATTTGTAGCTGCATCTCCTTTTCTTACGATATTCCCTGATTTAAAAAGTACCATTGTTTTACAGGTGTCAAGCTCTAACTGTGAACCAGCTGTGGAAGGCGTTGAGGTTGCTTCAACAGTGTATTAACACTTCACTTAAGTGCTAGTATCACAAGTAAACAAGACAGGGATGCTCTTGTCTGGAAGGTTCTGTAAAAGGGAAAAAAAAATCACCAACAAACATAAAGCTTTCATCCAGGAGACGCTAATCGTGTCTCGTGCGTCACGTTACAATCAGCTGTTCATTCCTGTCCCGTGTTCACAACTTTCAGTGTCATTTTACTGGAGTGGTTTTATTGCCTAATCCTAAGCGAGTGTTTTTGTTTACGTCACAACATTACACACAGTAAACGCTGACTGAGAAGAGTTACGCCGAGCGGTCTGACAAACGTCAGCATACAACCTACTGAAAACTGAGTCTTTTCAAATTGGTGCCTTTACTTGTGTCTTGAGTGATCAGTTCACCAAAATGTCAAGAGGAGGACAGGGAGCTTCACAACGCTAAAACGAGGCGTACCTGCCAACAGCAAAAAGTCCTTTACATTACTATACACTGTGTGCTTTGTTTTTTTTTAAATGTTTGAACCACTAATTCTGCCTCTGAACATGTATCGGCATTAAAGCATGGACGGACGGGGACTCTGATGATGAAGCCACTTTATGTATTTCCACAATTACCTTATTATGCAAAGCACATGTCTACTATGTAATTAACCATGGGTGCATGGTTTCCACAGACAAGCAGAACAAAGACAGACAAAATTTACAATTAATAATTCTTTCATTGTTAATTAACCAGTCGTTTATCTCCAACTTGATCTTCAGTAGCTTATCAAAACTTTGCTAAGTTATTGTTTTTAGTGGAGAGCTCCCATATTTTATCTTGCATGTATTCCTGCTGCACCTTTAGAGTCTAACCAACCACATGCCACGAAGAGTTAATGGTCTGCATGTTTAGGTGTTAGCTAATGTCGGGTCTGAATCAGTGGGCTACATCTGGGGTCTGAAAAGTGAAGCCAATACAGTAGTGCCTCAAACTTACATTCTTTCTAACAGCCAGCAGGGGGCGACTCCTCTGGTTGCGAAAAGACGTCTGATTGTATAGAAGTCTATGAGAAAATGAGCCTACTTCTCACTTGATTTATTACCTCAGTAAACATTGTAAACATGAGTTTATGGACTCAATCACTAGTTTCAAGTCTTCTTCAGTACAGCATGATGTTCATTTAGTAAATTATGGTCCCATTTAGAGTCAAATAGACCATAAAGCAGGGGATGCTGTAGGGCGTGGCTACCTTGTGATTGGCAGGTCGCTACGACATCGTTGCCCGGTCTGGGAGTTGTCCGTGTTTACGACTTACGACTTTAACCCTTTCACAGTGTGTTTTCAGACTATGAGTTAATTATAACCTTTTTGGTCGTCTTATTCAGCGTTCGGTTGCACTTAGCTCCACCCTCTCGTGTCACTTCTGGTTGCAAAAAAACAAGATGGCGATGATCAAAATGCCGGACTCGAGGCTTCAAAACGGCAGTCTACAAACCAATGGGTGACTGGTCTGAATGAACTCTACCACATCTTTTTGCGGGATGCTTTTAAAGACAGATTGAATAAAAAGACAGGGACAGACAGAAGGTCAAAAGATAAGAAATTAACGGAGACAGGAGAGGTTGTTTGTTACCTTTAGAAGACATACAGAAAAATACTGTGGTACAATTAATGTGCAATAATCAGGAAGAATGGTCTGATAAAAGTATATGAGCTGCAATCACGAATGCAACCATATACACAGCAGAATGGGTGCAGACTTCATATCTTTTGTTTGCTGCGTTTTGCTTCCATGCATGATTATTAGCTCTGCAAATGTACAGCCTGTGCAAATTACTGCTGGAACTCCAACAGCCACATTAAAGTCATTTCCAAGCCCCTTATAGTTATTTTTAAAATGCCATTTTGATGGTTCCCCCGCTAATTTCATCGAGACATTACTAAACCCTGTTTGGAGACTTGGCTGCCGTAATCTGGAGTCCTTTCTGCTCCAGCTCTGCACTTTTGTTTGATTTGTGATTTGGTTTATGAACCTGCAGAGGCTTTAATGGAAGAGACACACACTCTCTGATCCCCATTATCTACCTTCTGCTGCACAGAGAGGCAGATAAGAGGAGGAGGAGGAGGAGGAGGAGGAGAGGAAAGAGGCTAAAAATGAGGACCAAGTCATGGCCCTCATTATCAAATCCCATCAATGGGGCGGGGGGAAACAGAAGAGGGAGAGGGGGTGTATTTATCGAACAAGAGAGAAAATAGTGGGATGTTAATGATGAACTGAGATGGGGAAGAAGAGAGAAGGGGTGATTTACCAACAAAAAGAAAAGGGAGGGTCGCCTATGGAGTGAGAGATAATAGGAAGAACAGGCCAAACCTCTGATGTGCATGTTCAAGAGGATGAAGGAGCCCAGTCAGCCTTCATAAGCCATTGATTTACACAATCCAAGTCACCGCCTAATATTTCATCTGGGCTACATTTGCAATCTCCCGTCCGCTGAGGCCATGAGCCATTACCGATGGCCAAGATCACAGCATGGTGGCCCCGTCGGAGTAATGAGATAGAGAGAGGTGGAAAGTGAGAGATGGGGCAGGCGAGGGAGGGAGGGAGGAAGAGGAGGAGGAAGAGGAGTAGAGGACAAAAAAGGGGATAATGGAAGAGAAGAGGACGATGGAGGATGGAGGTTTCTCAATGTGCCATTATGGAGCATGAAATAGAGAAAATCAGAGATGGGCAGAGAGGGAGATATTGAGAGTGAGAGCACAGGTGGAGAAAGACAGAAAGAGAGATATGGAAGGGAGATTGCTTTTTCTCTAATTATGTCCCTTTTCACTGTCAGAGAGACGGATATAAAGCTAATTCCACCTGACCTCCTTCTCATCCCCGTTTTCCTCTAAAAGCCTGCACTCGTTTTCTTTACCCCCTTTCACAC
>CAKALG010017799.1:0-10536 GCA_916700815.1 Helicolenus hilgendorfi | reverse complement strand
GGCAAAAGAGAGAAATGTGGTTGTCAGGAGACACTCTGGCACCACGAGGTCAGGTGGGTGTTCAGGGTGACACCCGCACTTTCACCAAAGCATGAGCAAAGGAAGAAAGGACACACACACACACACAATTGAAGTAGATTAAAGTTTATTTTTTCATCCGTTATTTCAAAGATAAGCAAATTAATGACAACAATAACCTACGATTATGCTCATAAATGCTGATAAACCTTTGTTTGTCGTCAAGGAGTGAGGGTGTGATCCTTCACGTGTTGACAGGGGTTAAGCGACTGGCCAGTGATAATACAGCTGTTTCAGGCACTCCATCACTTGATAATTACATTACTCTGGTACTCCATTGCTTCCACTCGCTCCCGGTAATCTTGTTAAAATCCCAGTGATTGGAATCACAGTGACAGAGAGACGAATGACAGCGAGACGAGGCAGCAGTCCGTGGAGCCGAGCCCTCTGCACTGTCTGAAGTGCATTAAGCTTTTGTCGGGTAACCATGGAGCTGCATAGGCATACAGCTACTGAAATGCACTTTTAAATGCAGGTATTCCCTCTATGGTTCCCATCAAAGATCTGTCCATTTGCTGTTTTTCCAGTTTTAGGATGAAGTGAAGCACCTGCACTGTGTTGGATTTTTTTTTCTCCCTTTTTTAAACTTAAAAGCAGATACATAAAAACACTACACAATGGCTGCCACTCCATTAAAAGTAAAGATGGCTCCCTTTTTTCCTTTTTAGTCCAGCATCAAGGGCTTTTGATTGAGTTGCTATGCTGCCCTCTGGTGGCCATTTCTTAACACTCCCTAAAAACCATTATACTGTATCAGGATATTAGTTTGTTTTAGTGTAGAACACTGAAAAAATATGTAAAACATTAGCACAAATAAACCTGTTTTTATGTTTTTATGTGTCTTTATTATCAAATTCCTGCTGTAGACTCTACAGTCAATTCATGGCCCTGATTCCAGACCGGCTCCACGTTTAGCCGCTCAGTGTGACAGGTAGGTTAATTAAAGTAAAGGTCTGCCCTGCAGCTACTGACCCCCTGGTCCGCCAGCCTCAGCCGAGGTAACCAGCACACATTTGTCATGTGCACGGCTGGCTGACATATTATTTATTAGTCATTTATATGAATGCCTCACAGCCACCGACAGGCTGCGACAGTGAGACAGGTTTTTAATGCTTGGTGGGGATAATCAGAAGTAATTAAGACGATGCTGACATGATATAAATCACTATAAATTCCTTTGAGATGAAAAAAAAAAGGCAGAGTGGAGTATTTCCTCACAATATGATGATGGGAACACATTTTATAGGAGAAATCTCAAGGAACTCCCTTTGCCGCTTTGAATACATTTAAATCAGATTTTATTTCATTTTGTCAGGTCAAAAAACATTTGATGTAAGACAGAGATTATTGAAGGAGTGCTAATGGTAATTACAGATAAATCACAACAATTTGAATATTTTTTCATTTCATTTCATTTACTAAAATAACCCTGGAGACAATTCCTCCCTACAGTTGGCTGAGTTGTTCTCCATGACGAGTAACCTGATCTTTGTAGTGGAATTCCCCTTTAAACTAGGGCTGACAAAGTTAAGGCGATAATAACGCGTTAATGCAATTTCATTTCACTCATTTCTTTAATGCATTAATGCAACTTGCGATTTTTAGGTTGTAGTAGGCTCAGTTTTAAAGCCAGAGTGTCTACTAGCGCGAAGGAGGCTAAATAACTCTCCAAACTTACACTAAATTTTGGCAAAGAAAAACTGTCATGGCCATTTTCAAAGGGGTCCTTTGACCTCTGACCTCAAGATATGTGAATGTAAATGGGTTCTATGGGTACCCACGAGTCTCCCCTTTACAGACATGCCCACTTTATGATAATCACATGCAGTTTGAGGCAAGTCATAGTCAAGTCAGCACACTGACACATTGACAGCTGTTGAGTTTGCCATGTTATGATTAAAGCATATTTTGTATGCTAAATGCAGTACCTGTGAGGGTTTCTGGATAATATTTGTCATTGTTTTGTGTTGTTAATTGATTTCCAATAATAAATATATACATACATTTGCATAAAACAAGCACACTTGCACACTCCCATGTTGATAAGAGTATTAAATACTTGATAAATCTCCCTTTAAGATACAATTTGAACAGATAAAAAAAAATATTTTGTGATTAATCATGGACAATCATGCAATTAACCATGATTAAATATTTTAATCGATTGAAAGCCCTACTTTAAATATAAATATAAAACAAGTATTATTAGGTGAGATCAACACATGCTTCGACTTCAGTTTTCACAGGTGACATTTTTCTAAGAGGCAGCTAACAAGTATTTGAAACCTGAACAGAAATGGATTCATTGAACATATCTGGCTAACAGCAGCACACACACGTAAAAAAAAATAATCAATTACACGAACGCAGCTCATTCCACCTCAAAATGAGATCTGCTTTAATCTGACAGAATGATAAAACACTTGTGAGTCTCTAATAAGTGTGTCCCCATCTGATGGGCCTCGGGTCCTCTTGACCCAGGGGACCAATTTGAGTGGTACACAGCACATGGTGCCCCGTGCTGAATGATCGACCCCCACCACCACCCCGCCACCGTTGCACCGGGGATGAGAAGGAGGCGGATTAGGGTTCAGTTGTCTTGGCAACCTGAGATGCCATCTGTCATGTGTGTGCTGATGCACATCGTGTAGCCGAGACATTGTTTTAATTCAATCATTCTCTCAGTGCCAAACTGACCTCCTGTTACTGTAGAATACATGTCAGCATGTATTTAACAAGCAGGGCCGATTATAAAACGGGTTTTCATTGAAATTATAACAGGTGGAATATGTTGCGTTTATTAACATAAAAGGTTTTAAAACACACAACGCAGAGACTGTAGTTGAATCTTTAAAGCAAAGATTGAACATTTTGGGATATACACTTACTCGCTTTCTTGCTTAGAGTTAGGCAACAAGAGTGATTCTCTCATTAAGTTTAATATAAGACTACAGCCAGCAGATAATTAGCTCAGCCTAGCAAAATGACTGGGAGAAACGGCTAGCTTGGCTCGGTCTGTAGATAAAAAAAAAAAGTCTAAAATCGAAAATTTGCTGTTTTGTGTGGGAATTTTCTTCCAGACTATTCTTGGCGGGAACAGTAACTTCCTGGCATCTTTGCTGGTTTCCTGGCAGCAGCTGCCATCCACAAAATAGTCCCGCACACAACCCCCCACAAAATGTCAAATGTTTACACAGTTTTTGGACAGAATAAACAAACCTTCAGACAGAGACAGGTACAGCAGCAGCTTCCCTCAGTTTTCAGTCTTTGTGCTAAGCTAAGCTAACCAGCTGAAGTCTTATATTTAAGGTACACTACAAAATCAGAGTATTAATCTTCTCATCTTCCTGTACATGTCAAGTGTGGTGATATTCTAAGAAAACTAATGAAAACGCCAAAACAAACAATAAATTAGTCCTCAATTAGTCTCTCAATACTTTCTAACTTCCCAACTCCACAGCCCCAAACCCTTTTATTCTTACTGAAGATGTACATCTTTAAAAATGGTTTAGAAATAAACATTTTTCTTATTATTTTTTTTTAAAAGCTAAATAATTTTAATAAAACAGCTGGGAACTGTAGATTTTAGCAAACATTACTCAAACAGGAATTATTTTTGGGGACTATTTTCAGCCATGTGTACTACTGGCTCAAATTAAACTACAGTGCCATGTTCATAATAAAGGAACATGTCACTTTAGTGCAACACTAACAATGGAGGTCACATAGCACAGAGGAATAAGCTCTATCAGGATTTGGCTACACACAAAAAAAAATCTTGTTAGTCGGATCAATTCAATCATTGTTTTGGTCTTTTTGTAGGATTTGTTGACAATAAGAAACATATATATATAATAAAATAAAATTATACTGTGTAACTACACATAAAAGCCTTGTGAAAAGGATATGAATGAACCGACTGTGTTGTCTGGCTTCCTTTTACAATCCAGGCTGCGTTCCAGATGCTGAGGGACTATTTATTAACTCTGTGGGTGCTCCTGAGTCATTATTAAATGGGTTTAACAGGTCTTTAAAACATCATCAGTACGTCCGCTATACCATACCTGCTCAAAGGCACATCGCCTCCTTAACAGAGACAGGATGTGATGATTCACACTCAGTTTAACACCCTCTGTTTCAGAAGAAGCTTCTCTAAAGAAACAGTCATGGTTCATTGTGTGTTGTATTTCAGGGGGGTGGAGTTTGAACATTTAAAAAATGTTTTGATGACATCTAATCTTAAACTGTATGCATGTGGCATGAAGCAAGACTAATGCAGCACCAAAACACACACTCATTAATATTCACAATAGCATAGGTCAGATGAATGCTAACCAGTGCAAATGAGCAGGAGGGCAGCAGAGAGGTGTACTGATGGAGGCAGAGGGGAGTGTCTGATAGACGTGGTGACATGAGGGACTCGTCCCCGGGGAGAGGGCTGCAAATGAACCAGCAGCCACACCTGGGACCACACACACACACACACACACACACACACACACGCACACACACATGCACACGCACACACGCACAGTAAGAATGATGCTGCTTTCTGCTACTAATAAAAAAAGTAAAACACCATATCCTCTTGAGGAAGTGTAATTAAACCCCACACCATCCTGGTAGCAGTAATCAAAATGTTAATGAGCAAGAAATAACTCAAGATAATCTCAGATAAATGGATCTAATGCTGTGGGGGTTGTTTGTATATCTGAAGCTGTTGTATGTATGTATAAAGCAGCATAACATTTTCACATATCACTCAGTGGTTCAATGTATTATTACTAAGAATATACAGCTGAGGCTCGTGATGCAGAGATTATGTAAAAATGGCAAGTAACTATAAATACTATAGTCTGCGAGCCTTAAATTTAAAGTCACTATGTGCAGGATTTGAAAATGTCTTACTTTGGCGCCATCTGCTGGTAGTGTCAACAATGACACCGTAGCAGACAACAATGCATGTCGCTACATTAACCTGTTCTCACTCCCAACTCATCAAATACTGATGCTTGGTCAGTGGCCCTCGGCGTCTGATACCGACGCACCCTTTAGCATTTGTAAGAGATGTACCGGACTTTCAACTAACTCCAATGTAAACCCATCCGCACCATTATCAGACGGTCAGAGCAACGAACTGGGTAAAAAAAACACAGGACTTCCATCCAGGAGACTGCTGTTTGTGTCGGGAGGTCTGGTGAGTGCAGGGCTAACGAGGTACAGGTGAAACTAATCAGGGCGGGGCAGACAATCAAAACTGTCAGGAAAGCACACAAAGGCTGGAAGTGAAACGAAGAGGAGAGCCGAGTAATAAAATAAAACAGGAAACACTAAACATGAATGAAACAAGGAAAAGCAAGGAGCAGGTTCAGATTATGACAATAACTTTATGGAGCATATATGCCACTTCTGGTGGGTCCAACACTCGGTTCAATCCCTTTTTTTGTCTTTCTGTAATAAGCTGCATAGCCTCTAGGGGGCACAAGTTGGGTCTTGTATGTGACAGGTGTGTTTTGTCTCTTTTTTTCGAAGGGCCAGTTTATGCCTTAGATCTAACTAACAGTCAGATTTCACCGATCGCTCGTGTTGCTGGATATTTGTTGGAAAACGCATGTAAAATAACAAAATAACTTTTTGTATATCATCATACAAACCGTTGTATGAGGATACGTTGAACAGTTACAAATACAATTTTACCTTGTGGACAATCACCTCAGTGCTTTAAGACTAATGAAAGTAAAACACGCAAAGTCTCTCCTCAGAGCTTATGAAGAACTGAACATATATGATGATGACCCCTAGAGCTACTATGGAAGAGTGCAGTCCTATTGTTATTATTTATTTATTTATTTTTCCCTTTAATTATTTAATTATTTTCTACCCTCTTTTATTTTTGTTATCATATTATTTATCTATAGATCTATAGAAGCGCTATTCAGTTTAGATTACGATGCCTTAATGTTTGTAAATGAATTATTTTCAATACAAAAAAAATAAATAAAAAGGTAAGTAAAACCAGTAAACTTCAACTTGCTCCAAATTGTAATGGTTTTATCAGAAATGTACTCACAGCTTGCTTATAATATATTGGATAAAACTTTTTTGGACAAAGAAACCTAAACAAACCGAGGTGATGACTTTTTTTCTTTCCAATCTAACGTGTCCTCAGAAGTCTTCTACCTTGTAAGTTGACACCAGAAAGTAGCAGGCGTGTACAGCAGAGTGAGTTTTAACAGTGACTGCAGCCTCCACCTTGTTACAGAGTCGTGTAGCTGCAGGGAGATCAACATCTGGCTGGAAGTGATGTGTGCACGTGTGTGAGAGGAAAACTGAGATACTGAGAGGGAACTTTTATGAAGAAGGAAATCTACTGAAGAATCCTGCTGTTACTGTTTAGTAAGTATATGTTTTTGCATGATAAAGTTACTGTATATTTCTCATTTTAATGTTATAATTGTTTCACATGTTGATGATGTAAACATAATTATGAAACTGTGTCCCCCCCATTAATAGGCTGCTGATTATTTACACAAATGTTATGTTGATAGTGTTTGAAAGTTGGTCAGTCGTTTTTTTTATAATGTAAAAATATTATTTTTTTGTTTATGACAGAGATAACAGCAGTTTCAGATACAAATATAATTGATTTAAAATTATTCATAAATCATGTATTTTGGAGATTTTTTAAATTTATTTTTTGGGATCCATTTTTGGGATTTAACAGTCATTAATGTGTGTTAAATTTAATGTCACAACTATACAATTTAAAGCGCTCACTCTCAAAAAGAATTTATTTTTTGTTTATGTACAATTAATATTTTCTAGAATAAGCTGTATCAGAAAAAAAAAATAGATTACAATGTAGTCAGAAGAAAACGTGTGTGAATGTGAATTTTTATCACTTAATCACTTACGCGCTCGGTGTATCAACACAGAAATGAATCCTCAACATGTTCATGATGTCTGACCCCGTGGTTAGCATCGATGGCAAATAAGAAAAGTTGATCCAGAACTCCCTCAATGAGGAGACTGTCCAGAGCTGATCATTGTTTATTTCATTTACCTCACGCTAAAACAATCAAGCAAAAAATATCTGTTGGTGCCAAAACTGTATTTTATTGTGTTTTACTGGAGGTTTAGTACAATAAGTCTCCACTGTTCACGGTGCAGCAGGAGACAGACCTTTCCATCCTGTGTTGATGTGAGGTTTATTTAGTCTAGAAGCAGCTGAAGGAAAACCACGGGGGTGAGAGCGCCACTATAGCTGAAACCTACACTGTTCCATCCATTCAATACCTTTTATTCATCCTATCGTTTATTAGTTTTACATTACGTCTTTTTAAGCTGTTATAGTTCTAAACTGACACCTGAGACAGCAGATCACTGACTCAAAGCTGATGGAGAAAGCTACCGCTACAGAGAGTGGACACTGAACAGGCTTTGAAAACAAAAGCAGAATGCACAAGCCTGCAGGTGACTTTTACTGAAATATGTTTGTTGAAGAGATGATTCTTTCAGCGACAGATTTACCAGAGGAAACATGAGAGCCGTGCCCGTCATGTAAGGAAACAGAATTTTGTGAACTAGTTGTGAAGTTAGTTGTTTACAAGACATGACCTTTGGTTTCACTCTGTGGAATGTGAGAGCTGCGCTGCTGAAGGCCACATGAAATCATCAATCATTGTGTCATCTTACATACGTACAGTACATGTTCAGGTTCAGGCTGTCTTCGGCTCGGATCCGTCACACATTTTTTTTCAGGTAGGCTGGTGTGTAATTTTAGCGGTTTTCCCCTTAATAGCCGGTTTGACTGTGAAGACGTTCGCTTTTACTACGAAAACACAATTAAAGGCTGCAAAGTAAATGAGGCGGGATAGAAACACTGATACATGCATGGGCCTGTGTGTGTGAGTGTGTGTGTGGTGTCTTTACAGAAACGGACCCTTAGCTCTGCAGGAGTATAAAGGCTGCTAGTGTCTGAGAGCTCGGCCATAGCTGACCTTTGCCTCCCCTTCCCCACAGAGCCATCCTGTAGCAGAGGTGTGAATATTGCACCTGGATGTTTTGTTAGAGACAGACGCTCTCATGCCCTGCTGGTCAACCTGTAAACCAGCCTCAAACTTGGCAGGCGGCCCCCTCCACATTATACCTCGTCTCCGTCCCACGTCTGCATGATGTGTTTACAAAAGACCCTTTTCACAGCGTCCAGTCAGAGCCGTGTGTCTACAACATCCTCACATTTATCTCACACAGGCTGAGCCCAGGTTTCCCTGACATACATTACTGCATGTACGTCTTTGCCCTACTTCCTCTGTGAGCATGTGAGCAGGATTTGTCATCCGCTATTTGCTGCTATAAGGCAACTTCACGATAAATTGAACTTGTAATGAAGATCTGCAACAATTAGCTACTTTAATGCAAAAGCACAGGTGGTATACAACTAAATGAGCTCAAAAAGCCAGCTGTGATGCTGCCTGTCTGGCTCCCAAACATCTGCCCTCCAGGTGTGACTATTCTACAAAAGATAACGTTTTTGTTAGAGATAAGATCTTTATTAGACAAGTACAGACGTACTTTAAACAACACGGCCCCACCATCGCAGCCGCTTGCCTTGTTAGTCTTAGTCTTGTTACTTTACAATGAAACCTTAAAGTCAGTGATGTAGCACAAAGCCAGCCTCTGTCTCTACTGTATATTACTCAGCAGACCCAGTGACCCACTGCATGTGTTGTTGTCTTAATTCCAGCTGATTAGCAGCGAGTATTACTGGCATGTCTCTGCATGGGGCTGAGCTTTATGATGGAAGCTGCTCTGGGAACAGGACAAATGAGCCATATAGCGGCACCAGGAGACCGGCTCAGGGCTGTAGCTGTACATCTTATTAAACCTGCAGTCAGTCAGTCAGTTTAATCCCTTTGATTAATGACTGTGTGTACTGTGTGGTTTCCAGTGTACAAAATGTGTTTCAACACGCATTGTTGCTTTTGTACATGTGCGAGACAGCTTTGTGTTTTTACACTGCAAATAATCCACAATTATTACTCTGTAAAACCATTACGTTTTAATTATTTATTGCTTTCTTAAAGGATAGCAGCACGTCTTTTCAAGTCAAAACTCACCTTTTGTGTTATTATCTTCTGTCAAACATGTCTGAAACAGAAAGAGGGGATTTTGCACTAAATGACTTTGGAAAATACCGACTTGATTTGGACTGAATCCTTAAATTTCTGCATGAAAAGAGGACAGTGCATTTTGTTCTCCATCTCTTACTTTTGAGGAAGGAATCTCTTCACAGACAGGAAAATTATTACAGCAACTAATGACCTTTTCAGATATTTATGTAAATGTATGAGAAGGATATTTTGAGATGGACTTGAAAAAATGTGAACCTATCCTTTAAGTTAAGGGGAGTAAATCGATAGAGTATCGCGATATTTTGCGTGGCAATATTGTATCGACACACGGACGTCAAGTATTGACCTTTTATGATATAAACTAACCTATTAATAAACCAGCGACTGCTATTCTGTCTTTCAGAGGTTGTAGCAGGTTCAGTCTTAAAGCTAGAGTGAAGATACTGGTATCATTTGAAACTAGAAAACATAAGGAATCTATGTCATGTTAACTTGTCGGCAAGAATGCTAAATAACGTTCTAAATTTTGGCAAAGAAAAACTGGCATGGCCATTTTCAAAAGGGTCCCTTGACCTCTGACCTCAAAGTATGTGAATGAAAACTCTGAGATGAACAGAGTGAAAACTGTCTTATTTTGTGCACTGCAATTTGCAGTTGAAAAAAGGCGATAAATTGCGATATATCACAATACTCAGCATATCACAAAATGTTTAAAATTGCAATAACATATTGTGACTTTCATTTCGTGATAATATCATATTGTGGGGCCTCTGGTGATTTCCACACCATCATTACTTCATGACATGTTTACAGTATCAGAATATTTACAAAATGTCACAAAAAGCCCAATGCATTTAGGATTTAATTGCACTTGCTCCCACTTGTATTAGCTGCTACTATTGATGGAGAGCACCCCATGGTTTACAATAACACTTGTTCCCCTTGTTATTTCTAATGTTATACAGTGAGGTGTAGTGAAAGACAAACACTGTCCGAGTCATGGCAGTAGTTTAACCTTAGCCTTGGTAAGTACACCAGAGAGACTTATACACAGTTAAGAAACTCAGTTAAATGATCAACAGTATGGGTGGCAGAGTACAGCTCAGTCAAGCTCAATTCCTGATTTGTAGCTAAATCAAAAACCTCCGAAAACATCAGTAAATTAAACTGTGAATATCACCATACTCAGTTTATGCAAAATGTCAGAATCAAAACCTGACAAGAGCATAAAAAACATCTATTATTTGGTCCACCAGGGTCCGTCAGAGACCGATCGGAGCTGAAGCATGGACAGTGAAGTGGAGGAGAACACCAGCCTTGATGG
>CAKALG010017798.1:0-11327 GCA_916700815.1 Helicolenus hilgendorfi | reverse complement strand
GTCCTTTGGTGGCTCAGGGGAAGCAGACAATCTTCACCCCATACTAGTGCACCGGAATTGGATAGTAATTGGTCTTCATGCCCACGTGTGTGTGCACAAGACTGTGTGCACTATGCGAATGTGCGGGCCAAATGGCATCACACCAGGACATAGTCAACAGCTCACAGCCATAATAAGTGCCACCGGATCTGCGCTTTTAACACGTACTGATTCAATTATTTCATCCCAGCTGGAAAAGAAAAAAAACACAAACAAACTCATTATTTTTGATTCTGCAGATTTACTTTGGGGGGGGGGAGCCTCCAGGGCAATACAGTAGGAAATGGAAAAACCCGCATTTATATGCTGGCTACTTGTGCACTCTCTTTTCATTTAGCAACAGTCAATTTGAATTATTATTCCGAGGTTCAGTCTCTATTCACTAAGTGGAGGGTGGTGGAGGTCAGAATTGGAGGTGGCGGGGGGGGGGGGGCAGGACGATCCATTGGTGTCTCTAACAATGCCAGATCTCATTTAGTTGAAATTGCCCCTATTACAAAATAAGAGAAACAGACATCTCTCTATTTTTGCTTTTCGACCGCAGGCTGAATTATTTAATTTCCTGACGAAGCAATTTAGGTTTCCTGACAGGGTATGTTTAAGTGGCACAATGGCAGGAGAGAGAAGAGAAGAAGTGGGCGATTGAGGTTGCACCAGAGAAAGACAGGCACAAATGTAGTGAAAATAGTAGGGGTGTAAACAAATACATAATTATTCAGATATGAACAGAAAAATGTGCTCTTAACACATATGAACGGCATCCTTTTTTAATGCACTAAAAATCATGCAAGATGAGCCAAATAATTATTTTGGCCCATTTTTGTTGATATGTTTCTCATGTTTTAATCATAGACACTTCAGACCAACTTTAAATTCATCTGGGTTGAGCCATTGAAATGACTCTAGAGCTTATGGGAAATGTTTTTTTTAAAGGGGAACACCACCTAAATTGAAAATTCCTATATGTTATTTCCATGGCCTAAACAAGTTCAAGCATTATTTGTGAACATGAGCTGCTCTCTCTCAAAGCCAGAAACCAGAGAAGTAAGTCTCAAATTTGTAATCCATAGACAATGAGGTCATTTGATTAGTACAAAAGAAAATGGCGATTGTTGTCCGTCGTTATGGTGGCGACGCACGTTATTTGGGCCGTAAAGTGTGGTCGCAGCTCCAGAGACTAATGGCTAGCTAGTTAGCTAGTATGCTACCAGTGTAGCATTAAAGCATGGCGGAATTAGCAAGCTTGCTAACTAGCCAGTTGTTCGCTAGTTAGCTAGCTATAGTCTGCAGAAAATGTCACTCATCCGGCGATAGCAATGTGCTTTCCTACACTGTGACAAGAGTGTGTGAATGAAGCTTTAAGTTGTTCAATTTTCACTCATTTACTACTCCAATGCTCATTTTAGTAGCCTAGTTACTGCAAAACGCAGCTGGAGCAGAGTCCAAAGAGTTTGGTTTCGGTTGACCAATCACAACAGAGTGGGCAAGCTGACCAATCATAGCAGCCTGGACTTTTCGGGAGGGCGAGGCAGGAGCTCAAATAGAGCGTTTCAGACAGAGGGTGAAAAGAGGTGCTGCAGCACAGCCGGCGGTATGAGAAAAACAAAGCGTTTAAAGCATGTAAACATGTTCTAGTAGAAACTCTAAATTCAAGTATGCACCTGAAAATGTGCATAATAGGTCTTCTTTAAGCCCTGGGGGAAAAGGAAACTGGTGCTAATTGTCGATGTCTTTACTCTAAGTCCTTTCATTAAAGATATGCATCTGCACATGCAGGCACACACTGTAGCATAAGAACTTTCAAAACTTTCCCACCGTGTGATTTGGGGATACCTATGCACATCAATAAGTAATCTCCCCCTGGAGTGGGAGTTATGAATAATGCAACTGCCCGTATACGTAGCCGTGCCTTTTTAGAAATGTGTTAGTGGAAAGTCGTGGAAGTACCACACAGTGACAGACAGAGCGTACCTCAACAAATGAACACCGGCAGGGCACGTTTTATGTCAAAGACACCCGGGATATTTAATCTCGGTTTCTTGCAGAACAATTATTCAGCCTGAGAAACAATCAAATTGAAGCCTTCTCATTTGAAATGAATTCATTTTAATGCAGACAGGGGTATCTTACGCTGAAGTGATAGACCTCGTCTCTCTTTTGGGGACTTGAGGAGTGGATACAAATATTAATAAACCCAAAACCTAGTTTTTTTTTTTTAGTTTTGAAGGGAAATAGGACACATCAGCCTCCTGTCACACACACACACACACACACACACACACACACCCACATGGGGAGATTGGCTACAGCTCTCAAAATAGCTAAGAGAAATTTAACAGGGAAAGTGAGGCGTTCAGCTCCTTGATTTCCCCAGTATGATACTAATACAGGAAGGCAGGTAGGTTGGCGAGCAGATTCAAAGCACGTCACGCATCCTCGGGGTTGACTTGTTTTGTTTTTTCCTCCTCTGCAAAATGTGTTCAGAATGCCTCTCTTAAAGTAACACTGAAAATAAGCTTGGTGCTGATGAATCAACACCTTGTCAAACCTTTAGTGTTTCAATATGAATCTATAAATTAGGCCAGCGTATAAGGCTACACGGCTGCACTCTTTCTATTAAATTCTTCAGAAAAAAAGCCTTTTCAGCCAATATAAGAAACTTTCACTTCAGCTGCTTGAGAGCAATTTGTTATAGTTCTACTCGTTTATGTTGTTAGTGCACTTATCCTTGGATAAAACTGTTATTCCTCTACACAACACGTGCGTGTTTACAAGGAGAAAGAATACACTTGTTGTGGGTATTTGTTCGCCAATACATCGATACATCAATGTATGTGACAATAACATATTCCAGTGCATAGTATTGGATATGAGCTTATTAACACAGTCTCCCGGCCGTTTGTGAAATAGTCACGAAATTTTATCTAATTGATTTTATCTAATTGATTCGTGTAAATAGACACAAATTTCCTTTTTTTTTCGTGACGCTCAGCATGACTTTCAACAACATTTTTTTGTGCTTTTTGCTACGAATGTCCAGCAACACGCGTTGCACGTGTCAATTTCTGCTCCAGTCTTTTCCAAAACCTAACTAAGTTGTTTTATTTTTTAAAAGATCGACTTGGTTAGGTTTAGGCAGCACAACTACTTAGTTAGGTTTAGGAAAACATTGGCTTGGTTAGGTTTAGGCAACAAAACTACTTAGATAGGTTTAGGAAAACATTGGCTTGGTTAGGTTTAGGCAACAAAACTACTTAGATAGGTTTATGAAAAGGTTGCGGTTTGGGCTAAAATATCTCCGGAAGTGCCGTAACTTAATTACGGAAGT
Organism: Helicolenus hilgendorfi; assembly: GCA_916700815.1. NCBI lineage: Eukaryota > Metazoa > Chordata > Actinopteri > Perciformes > Sebastidae > Helicolenus > Helicolenus hilgendorfi. The sequence goes on along the minus strand of CAKALG010017798.1, from coordinate 7,960 downwards.
TACGTGACAAAATAATTTTCGCTCATTTTAACTAATATATATATTTTGGGATGGTTGATTGTAATGTTTAATATTGTATCATACGTTACATGCTAAAAGAGTAGTGCAGGAATTAGTCCTGAAACCCAGAAAGGAGTTACCATTTTAGCACTACCTTTTCCTTTGTCTGGAAGCCAATGGTTTTTTTGAATGGGTTTTTAGTTAGATGCCGGAAATAAGGTCTCTGGTTAACACAAGCTGAAGAGATTTTTAAAGTTTTGTTCTACAACATAAAATACATCAATAAATACCCCACCCGTGAATTTTGAAGCCTTTATGTGTCTTAAAAAAGGCGGTTGCTAACACGTGGCTAAAAGAGACTACTGAACGTAAGCTTTTAACTTACATATTTACACAAATCATAAAAGTGGTGTTCATTTGTGACTATTATCTGGCTGTACAAATGTGTAAATATCATAAACTTTTGTTTGCCACAGAGCTTATTTTCTGCAATAATCCAAAACCCAATGGAAAAATCCCATTGGCTTTTTGTCGAGGGAACCAAGGGCGATGCAGGGCGATGCTAACTTCCTGGTCGGCCTACGAAAATACGTCATCCCTAAAGCAATCCTTATGTTATACTTTATGTGAATAGAAACTAATAACTTTATCTGTCAGATGATTTTTGTGGAATATGAAATAAAACATTGCCCTCTGAAATTATTTTGAGTGTATTTGATCAATGTTGTTACTTTTTTATAATTACAACTTCTCAACCTTCGAATTAAAGTTTCAACTAAAAAGCCTCGTAGAGTTATATACATTTCACTTATTGAAGCCCAGAACTAAAAATGGCTCCTCCAATTTCCTGCAATCGTGTCAATTCTCAGCAGTGTCATTGACATATATTATACAAAGTGTGGTGTCTTAAGCCAACAAGATTCAGCTGAAGCATGACAAATTTTAAAAATAGCTGACAGAGACACTCAACCTAGATACGCCAGCCTCGTAAGTAGGCAGGTGATGTCTTGTACAGATTTAGGACACGCCGTGCAAATTTAAAATTACATTAAATTGGGTTGACTTCCCCCTCCATAATATAAACTCCAACTTGAAACTTACTCAACAAACTTTATCGGGCTTACCTAAAAATACCATTGAATCAATCGTAAAGTTTTGTGTACAAAATCATCTGTAGCTTTCCCGTCATGTCACAGCGCCCATTAGCTGCCATAATGGGATCCCCGTTCGGGGTCCCTTGCAGTCAGCTTCCAGTTTAATTCCTTTCTGGAGATGTATAATGACTCTGGTGGGAGCAACTCAGACATCATTAAAAAATCATGCACTGGCTTCCACCCTCCAGGCTGGGTGGAGGGTCTATTTCTAGTGGGCTCCCAAAAGACAGGAGGGAGTTTTTAATGAACTCAGATCCCAGGACAAGAGAATGGACTTGGGCTCTTGGGCTAAAAGTTAAAAAAGCGCTTGTTGCAGAGCACTAGAACTTCATTTATTTAGACCATTCGGGAGTAATAACCATTGGTTGAGCGTTTGACGTGACAGCTTGACAAATGTTATGTGGCAACTTAGAGGTTTAGTGGCTATATTCATGAACGCGAGTGCCAAAAAGCGGGTATGGGTATGTCAGTCCCACTGTTAAGAATGTTTTCATCTTAGTGAAAGTAGTTCGCATTTTAGCACTAAAACCGGCTCCTACATCTGTGAAGAACTGGGATTCAAATAGCGACATCAAGCTCTTAAAAAGACATAATCCATCAGGCTTCTTCCAGAATTTGTTAGACTTGTTGGAGCTGATGTGACAGATGGAAAGTATATCCAAAAGGGTCAGGTAGTGTACCATCAAAGAAATACTGAAGAGCTGTTCGTCAACAGCGAAAAATTATGAAAGCATCAACGGGGGTTGAAAAGGGTTCTGATGGCAGCTATAATAATGAATTTGACCACCAGCTGTCCACCAGTGAATAAACTGTAGCGGCAGCATTTGGGTACACATTTAACATTTAACAAAAGGGTAAAGTAAGTTTTCATTTTAATTGGACATAGTGTATTTGTGCAGACTAGATACTTAAAACATATGGAAGTATTTCTCTCCATCATTTTGCTAAATTGTATGACATCATAAAGTTTGAATTGCGTAAACAGAAATGAGTACTAACAGATCATTTGTCCATGGTGCTTTGTACTTGATATCACTGAGCTTTGTACTTATGAGACGACTGAATGCATCTCGTTTGAAGCATTGATGTAAAGTTTATCAGCCCATGAAAAATACCAAAATATGGAGGGACAATCATTTACATTTGTGCTTTATTTGTATGTTTCTGTTTATCTGATGTTGATACCGGAAGTGGTTACGCCCAGCCCGTTCCCATGGACTCAAATAAAGACGTGTTTACTGCGAGTGAAAAGTGACGCCAAGGGGTCTGACAAAGCGTCAGGATGCGACAGGGTGGGATGAGAATGTGTTGTTACGCAGCACTGGAAGTGCCGTAACTTAAAGTTGTAAGTTACGTGACAAAAACTACTTAGTTAGGTTTAGGAAAAGATTGTGGTTTGGGTTAGAATAACTCGTAATTTATTTACGGAAATGACGTGACAAATAAATCAACGTTGACTCCTGGTTTCACACGGGACACGAACACAGGTCTCCCGGGTGAAAGTCCAACGTTTTCGCTCTTTATACTTCCATGTACACAATCAGTAAGATTACATATGATTTGATTTCTTGGGATAAATTATATACGAATTACATTGAATCCACCCCAACCTCCTCCCAACGTGGACCTTGTCGTTCTTTATACTACGTCACCTGTCTTCTTTGGAGGCGGCCCTGCAAGTCCTGGCTGATGATTATGTTGGTTGTACACAAATTAGAGCGCATTACCATTCGTAGGTATAAGAAGGAACAGTGAATGAGAACAGCCTGTTCTCAGAGATAAACCTTGCATGAAAAGAGTCAAATCAGGACAAGGAGACAGCAGCAAGCATCCCAGATTACTGTGGGTTTAGGTTGATAAAAACGAATCTCAGAAGACAAACACCTAGTATTTTTGTATCAGTATGTTCCGCTGTTGTAATAACTTGCAATAGTGTCCTTGTCACTTCCTACTTATTGTATTTTTTGTATCCTCTCTGCTGCAGTAACCAAGTTCCCCTGAGCATGACAAAAACACTTTGAATGAATTGGTTAGAAAGTATCACCCCTCCCTTTTCGTGGATCAAGGCTCATTTCCATGGAGGATTGGCTGCGAGCGGCAGTGAAGTACAATTTTCATGGAGAAAACTTGAAGGTTGTGCACTCCACCAACCGCCAACTAGTCAGAAATAGTATGTGGGCCATGCACTCCTTATTAACAGGTGAGACTGTACCTGATTCAGGTGAAACTGCTCATTATAAAGTTTCTGCTCTGTTCACTTTCAACACCACAAAACCTCTCATCATGACTCAAAGTTCAGTACAAATAGGCTTGTGGTGTGCTGTGGGGTGGAGTGCAGAAGTGCATAGCTGAACTTGCAGTTCTCTCACTTCTCTCTCCGTCTTTGTCTCCTACTTTTTTATGGAAATCTCAACCTCATTTACTTTTCTACCCACCTGAAAACCAGATTATCTCTTAAATTTACCAATAATGAAATGATAATGATGATAAACCATTGGAGGGATTGCATAAATCAGAAGGTCAGGGAGAGCATTCAGATCTTAAGAATCCAGTGCTCAAAGTGGGCCGGGACTCACCGGCACGCAGTACCGGCACTTCCACATTTCAAGCGTGGGCACACTTTGACTTCTTCTTGCGCACCGGCACTTCTCACAAGCTGCCGGTACTCTTCTCTGCCCTCTCCATATCAGGTTCTCTGGGAGATTCACAACGGCGCAACGCCAGCATTTTTGCGCCGTGCCTCATAAGCTGCAGGAACATAAAAACTATTTGGGGAGCATCTGGATGAGCCGACACACGGCACAGTTCAGGGGGGGGGGAGAATCACGGTGCTGTAATTTATCAATACAAAGGTCACGTCCTTTTTGTAAAATAATTAGTGAACTGTTATCCCAACTTTTTTTTTATATTTGTGAACAAATATAATTAATGAAACATTATTTAAATGATTTCTGAATCTGCTTTTTTAGGGCAAACGTTTCCAGAAGTATTAAATGTTCAGACGAAGGCTTTTGATATGTGTAAATAATAATTTAACTAGTAATAATAATGGTCCAAAAATGATGTTAAATAGCATATTTTAAAGTCAAAACCTTTTTATATGATATCAGTATGTTCACTCCAGCATTAAAACGGAGCCCAAGTTGCATTAATGCCTTAAATAAATTAGTGGCATTAAAATGAACGTGCTTTACCGCGTTAACTTTGACAGCCAGACAAATTAAGTACCTGGCTTTGAATATTTTTAAAATAAGAAAAACTGATGAATCAAACTAAAGTTAGTTCACTGATATGTAAGCAAATCTGTACATATGAACGTTTCATAAATGAGGCCCAACGTTACATAGATTAAAGTAACGTGATATACTGTAATGACATATGTAAGGGAACACCTAATCAGTGCTTGCACATAGACAGTAAAACCTTTTCTCCCACTCTTCTGTGGCCAGAGGAAACCCTTTCATCCCCTCACAGCTGCCCTGATGTGAAGTATTTGGTAAATACATTCACCCTGAGAGCCGTCCGTTGCTCTCTCTGTATCTGACAGCTAATAACATCCAGGTGTTATTTTCCAACATGCTGCCAGAAAGAACATCCAAGGGAAATTTCTGCATAAGCAGAGTTTTCTTTTCCTTTTTTTTCTTGTTTAAAAAAAAAAAAAAAAAAAACAGAAAATAAAAAAAAAAAAAAGTTTACTCTGCTTCAGCGAAACCAAGTGCCGGAGCTGCAGGTGCAATCAGCGCAGTGCTAAAACCTTTTAATTAACACCATCTATCATCATTAGCCAAAATAGTCAGCCAACAGTCTCACCGTTAACTCTTCGAGAGCGAAGCGAGGAGAAAAGTAAATGATGCACTGCTCTTCTTTGCGTTTCGGCCCGTCGCCGTCAGCTCTCCCTCCCTCGTGCTCAGTCACTGTGGAGCAGCTCAGAAAACACATCAGTCTAAATCAGCTCCACTTAATCAGTGTGCGACTACCGGCCGCCATCCTGCGACTCGCCGGACTAAATACTAAGCTAAAACTAATGCCTGCTGATGCAAGTGATAGCTGCAGACTAATTGTTGTAGTTTGCCTGCATTCAAATGAGATTGACCTTTTGTTTGGGATATTTGTCATGTAACCGCTGCTGGAATTAGAATAGCTATATGTGTCCTATAGTTGAAATGACTTTGGTCATTTTGTTTCACTTTAAGTTGTAAAAGCCTCTAAATGTCATTTCATTACTTTGTTCTTCTTGTCTCTCATGCTGCTTGCTCGGTGTTTTGAACGGACTAAAATATTGCGTACATGATATTTCAAGCATTGCTGCAGACCTGCTGAGTGATTTTGGGCCAATGGTTTCTGAGAAGTAGGACAGATAGTGTAGGATGAGATGTTGAGTCAGTAAAATTATAAATATTGGTGCTTTTATAGTCACAGGAGTCTCTGAACAACAGATGGAGTAGGTGGTGAAGATGATGGTGCTTTGCTCTAAATAACCACAATAATTAAGGTAGAATGATACTCTGCAATTTCACAACTACTTTGAGGGGATTAAAGCACGTATACTGCACCATGGTCATGTATCTGTGATCAAAATATTTTACATTTTGTACATTTTAAGGGGAGACACTTCAGGCAAAAACATTTTTTTTTTCATTCACTGGTCAATTTTGAGATATTGGGCTATTTCTCTTCCATAACATGTCTTCTAAATAGGCGTTATCAGTCGCTATTAGCACCATAGATGTGGGTCATTAGGGGCCTACTACGTTGTAAAAGTGAAACTTAAAAGCAACACATTCTAACATGTTGTACAACTGAATGAAACGTCACGCTTTAACACAAACAAAAAGGCTTCTTTAGGTTCAGGCAACGGAATTACAACTTCTTTAGGTTAGGCAAAAAAAACAGGTTTAGGCAACACAACTACAACTTCTTTAGGTTTAGGCAATAAAACTACAACTTATTTAGGTTTAGGCAACACAACTACAACTTCTTTAGGTTTAGGCAATAAAACTACAACTTCTTTAGATTTAGGCAACACAACTACAACTTCTTTAGGTTTAGGCAACAAAACTACAACTTCTTTAGGTTTAGGCAACACAACTACAAATTCTTTAGGTTTAGGTAACAAAACTACAACTTCTTTAGGTTTAGGCAACACACCTACAAATTCTTTAGGTTTAGGCAACAAAACTACAACTTCTCTAGGTTTAGGCAACAAAACTACAACTTCTTTAGGTTTAGGCAACACAGCTACAACTTCTTTAGGTTTAGGCAACACAGCTACAACTTCTTTAGGTTTAGGCAACAAAACTACAACTTTTTTAGGTTTAGGCAAAAAAACAGGTTAAAGCAACAAAACTACGACTTCTTTAGGTTTAGGCAACAAAGAACACTTGGTTAAGTTTAGAGTAAAACATTGTGTTTTGGGTTAAAATAACTACGAACACAAAGACAATTACACATTGGTTGGTTTTGATTTAATGCAGTCAAATGCAAACAATGCTAAAAAAAAGTCTCAAAGAGAAATGAACAGCATGCGCTTCACAAAGGTTGTATTTCTTTCAGAGCCATTTCATAGGATTCTGCAATTGATGGTAATAATTTTCCTTGTGTCCAACCTGTGTAATGTAAATGCGGGCGGTTTGAAAAACAAGCCGGGCCCCCGCAGGGTTGGTGTGAAGGATAACGCAGCAATAAAGAGCATGCAGCTGTGCTACGCTCATGCAGTGAAAAGTGAGAGATGATAAAGTTATCTGCCTGGATAGAGTGAGATTTCTTGGATTGACTCTAATAAAAGGGTACACTGGCAGGTAGAATAAAAGTGCATTAAACTGTAGATAGAGTAGGTGCCCCTGAAAAATAAAAGTTATTACTCATATGGCAGGAGTGGGTGTTCAGAAAGTACAGTATTCATAAGATAGCGACTTCAAGTCTTCTCTACTGGCTTGGACATGAGTGAGTCATATTAAAGCAACCAATTAAGAGCAACTAAAAAGAACCATAAAGAGGGACCATATAGCATCATTTTGGTTACTCACATTTTTGTTAATTTTAATTTCATTTATGTATTCAGGCTATTCTTATACACCGTTCGTAGCTATAGTTCTGAAAAATAAATGCACTGATTCGTATATATCCCACGAAATTCGCACAGGGAACCAGAGTTTGTGTCCCGTGTGAAATCAGAAGTCAATGTTGATTTGTCACGTAACTTAAGTACATAACTAATGCTACTTCCGGTGATAATTAAACTGGGGTAGTTTTTGTCAGTGAACTTCCGTACTTAAATTATGCCACTTCCGGTGCGGCATAACCATTTCCGGTGTGATGTAACTTAACCAACTTCACCTGTTTTTAACAGATGAAATTTTTTTTTAATGAACTTAAAAAGATTATCCTGGCAAAACTGTTCTTTTCTTTCCTCCTGTTCTTAAGTCATAAACACAGGAGAGAAAATATAATTTAGATCAGACTTAGAAAATGGATCAGCAGAATTTGTTTTCTCACGTGCCTCTCAGGGTTTTCCCTAGGATACAGTACATTTGCATTTTAAGATAAAGCACGTTGTTTAAGTGGTAGTATTTCTGTTAAAACCTGTACTCCATTCAGTGTCCCTGTATTTTCCGGGTATTTTTTTTATGTCTGTGTAGAAATGCTTGCTGTTATTATGTTGTTATGAGCAGGGAAGGGCAAGTACCCCTCAGTGAAGGGGTTTTTAATAATAATAATAATAATAATGCTTTGTTTAACCACACTGGGAAATACTTTTTTATTGTTTTTTTTATTGTTTTATTATTATTATTGTTTATTTAAAACAC
>CAKALG010017797.1:0-10752 GCA_916700815.1 Helicolenus hilgendorfi | reverse complement strand
TGCTATGACATTTGGTAGAGAGCCCCTGACATACTTTTCTTCTTGTAACCACAGTCAAAGTTTTCACTTATCTGGTGAAATATCTCAACATCTCGACGAGCACATGATTTTGTGCAGCCGTTCATGGTTCCCAGACGATGAACACTAATGACTTTGACTCCGCCTAGTGCCACTATGAAGTCGACATTTGTGGTTAAGACTGAAATGTCTCGGAAACTTTTGGATTGGCTTGCCATAGGTTTTTCTTGAAATTTGGCATAGACATTCATGTCCACCTCAGGATGAACTGTAATAACCCCTGCACCACCATCAGGTCAAAATTAAATTTGTCATTTATGACCAAATACCTGCAAAACTACAGACATATTCTCATCAGCCTCAGCTGTACTTTGTGTTTAGGGCTTATTAGTAAAAGTTAGCATGCTAACCAATAAACTAAGATGGTAAACATGGTAACATTATTGTCATTGTGAACATGCTCTTAGGTCGGTGGGTTAGCATTTGGCTTAAAAGCAGCACTGTCCCTACAGCCCCGTTCATATGAATACTACAATAATGCGCAAGGCATTTAGCGTGCAATACGAACTCCTTTTTGCTGCTACGCCATGTAGTCTGTAGGCTACGGAGTCCATGCTTGGGGTGGGTCCAATAAACACACAACTTTCAACCAGGAGACCAGTGTTTGAGACCTTTGTTTTGTTTTGCAAACTGCATTGGTAACGTGTGTCACGTGTTTTGTTGTGACATAACTGCAGATTTTACCATTTTGTTGCGTGGCGTACAGATGACACACGAAAAGCGGCGCTCAAATGACACGCAAAAAGGCCAAAATCCGTGCTCATGATGTGGAATGTCCGTGTAATGTAATGCTATTTATATACCTTCCTGTGAGACCGTGTTGGTCCCTAAGTACAGCCTCACAGAGCTGCTGGCATGGCTGTACAATTCGTCTTGTTATTGTGCTTTTGGCTTCTGTTACTATTGAATTCCTGAGATACATAATTAATGGTATCCTCCAGCTTCTCTCATCTGACCTGATTCATACCTATATTTTTAGTTGTGCACCTTATTATGTAATTCTGTTTTTCATCTCCATGGTTATAGTTGCTTGGTTGTTTATTGTCTCTGACTGTTGCATAACTTTACAAATATTTCAATATGCACAGCAGAGAAATACGTTTTTCTCAGGTGGCCTTTGTTTTAGAATCTCTTTACTTCATCTCTATGCAGCATCGCTATCGTTTTTTTATCTGACATTGCTGCTCGCAGACAAATCCCAGCACTAATCTGCACCTTGTGAGCGCTCTCCTTCACTCGCAGAATGTGGCTTGAGGGCAGTCTCAATCGCCGACTGCGAAATTGGCTCCAGCCTCAGTAAATCTGGCGTTAATTACACACAGATTGCTGCTGTAAATTGAATGTATGTAAATCTGGTGCTGAATATTTATCAGAGGCATGTAAATTAATGCGATCTATTCAGAAGCACACAAGCTGGAGATAGAACCTGGACTACTACCGCTGGTCTGGTACAGTATCTATAGCAACTCGCGTGTCATCATGTGTAAGCAACAAGTGTCAGGTCAAGGACACAAGAAGAGTAGACGTGTAAGGGATGCTCTTTTATATCCTCCTGTCTGACCTTTTGGTTTCTGTCAATTAGAGGAGAAACAATGTGAGACCTCCCTTCCAATTAGGAAAGAAATGAGTCAGGATATGGCTTTTTCCATGCGAATGAAACAGTATTTGCATTTCAGCCACCCACATTTGCATTTATAGTGTTTCAGTGAGCTTGTTTAGTTGTGTGTTTAATCATCAGGGATGTTTAGAGGAAAGAAGGGGCTCATTAAACTCTTGTAAAGTCTTGTATCAATACAGTTGGCTTTTATCGATGCAAACAAGAGGAAGAAGAGGAAACATCTCTAGACTCAAAGTTTTGATGAGGTTAAGTTCACTCAGGTCCATCACATATCCGAAGTGGAGAGTGTCCAGAATTAGTGAGATTTATGACAACAATTTGGCTGATACACAACCGTGTACGCGCTGGATGTAAATAACAGCTGCAATGATTAATTTACTCCAAAAAGTGACACACTGAGCGGAGAGTGTGCAGAATGACAAGTAGGGCGCTGAATATATTGAGTCAGATTTCATTATCAATGGAATTACTCTCTCCTCTGTTATTACAAGTGTGATAAAGACCAGCCACAAGGTTGCTGAACTCATCCACTGCTCTTCTGCACTGCCATACTTTTTAATCAGATGACTAAATTACATCAGTGTGGGCGATGGTACTGTGTATAGTATGGATAAATAAAAAAACATTGAAACATTAACACAGGATGATTTTTTAGAGAGACCCAGCACAGAAATGACACACTGTTTTAGGCTGGAATTGAATTTCAAATCTTGTCAAACTATAACAAAGTGCTGTTTATTTGCTAAGCCCCTTTAAGTCCTTGCAGAATTGCGCGCTGCACATCACAAAGGTTTTTTTTGGGGGGTTAATTAACCACTTCATACAGTAAGCAGTGGTTAATTAATTGCATCCAATGGAACAAGATAATCCTCTCCTTCAGCGCTGCAGTTCTGTGTGCATGTCGCAGTTTATTGATCTAACAACCAAAAAATATCAACACAGTTAATAATTAGATAACTTAATTAGAAACGAGTTACCCATAACTTTAGATTTAATTACTGGATGGAAATGAACATTTTCATATCTGCATGCACTCATTTTGTAAAATAATGAAAGTATTCTATCACCTTAATGAATATTCAGTCTAAATTCATGATTTCATTGTCCCAGTTTCCAGACTGCTCTCTCTCACTATCCTTCTAAGATACACGGGGAGCAACTTCAACTCCAGGAGGATTCATGTCTCTCGGCTATTTCAAATACAGTCAGAGGACTTTTCTGAGTCCCGTAGCCAGAGGGAACTTCTTGGATGGGCATCTGATTACCCCAGACAGTGCCCTTTTCTTGCATTCTAATCCTTATGTAAGATTCAAAATAGTTTTTTGATGCTATGTGATTTTCTTAATCTATGCATTTGTAATAAAACCACAGCATTACAGCTAGACTTAATTACACTTTTTGTGCAAAAGAGTTTAATAATTCCCTTTCAATATTGTAAATCACATCTTTTCTTCGGGTCCTCCGGCTTCCTCCCACACAAAGACATGCAGGTTAGGTTAATTAGGTCAATTGTTGACAATTGCCCCTAAGTGTAAATGTAAGTATGAATGCTTGTCTGTCTCTATACCCTGTGGTTGACTGGCATCCTGTCCTGAGTGAACCCTGCCTTTCTCCCACTGTCAGCTGGGATCGGCTCCAGCCTCCCCTCCCCCCCGCGACCCTGTAAAGGATAAGCAGCTACAGATAATGGATGGGTAGATAGATAGAGAGGCTGTCTGAATCTGGTCCAAACCTTCCTGCCACAACAGATCAATAGGCCTACAGACAAATTACTACAGGACACTATACAAAATATTATAGGAAACCATCTGGAAAGCTCATCAAGGGTGACAGGGACCAGGAGAGGAGGGCCAACTCTTTTCAGAAGCATGCATGAGTTATTCCAGCTAAAGGTTATGGTCATTATTTTTTAGCTATTTAACCCTTATTATAATGTCTGATAAAGCAGTCCTTTGCTTGTCCCTTTTCACTGTAATCACAATGTAGTTATGGGGTCAAACGTTCTGGCTGTAAAATAAAGCAGCTGCTTGTTCCCCCCTTTGTCAAGTCATGCAACTGTTATATGTAATTCAGGTAATTACAGTTTTATACAAGTCCTCATGGTGCTCAGGGTTTAGATTATGCATCCAACCAGACACCAAGCTGTAACACAGGACTCATTTCTCCAAGGTACAAGGAGAAATTTTAATTAGCGCAACTGTAATAATTATGGAACTCTTTGTTATTGTTAATCCCCTCCCGAGCAACCGCGTTGGTTATTTTTTCCACCTCTGCACAGGTATTAATTTCAGCCCCAATTCCCTGTTGTTTTCACGCGCCCTTGAAGGTGGTCCAATAACCAGTCCAGTCCGCAGAGACTCCCCTGGGTTTCGTTTCATTTGCTCATGATTTGAGTGTCAATCATTCGGCACATTTCCTGACTGCCAAAAAGCCTCTTGTCTGCGAGAGGGAAGACAGGCTGACTTTAAAACTTTGGAGCAGTCACTTTCTAATTCAACGGCCCGGATACCATCACCAGCTACGCGCCTTGGGAACCATTAACACAAAGTCCTTGAGGAGAGGTAGATCCTGCGAGATACTATGATGGGTCATTGTAATGAAACTTTCTGTATATACCTGCTGCATGATAAGCAAGAGTTGAAGAGTTGGGAAAACTTCTTCACATTTCCATATACTCATTTTCAGTGATGCAAAAGCCTTTAATAAAAGGCCCCTGACACACAACTCATACTGATCTGTGGGTTAAAGTCAGGTTTGAGCTTAACATTTCACCAAAATTAAAGGTGCTAAATACAGGATTGGGAGCATTTCTATTGCCTCTCAACGGCTCTCAACATGGCGACAATGTGCCAACGACTCGCAGCTAATGGTGCTAACAGTGCTAACAATGATGAAAGTGCTGACAGAGCTAACAGTATTAAACTGGTGGGGAACCGGAGGGTGGGGTTGACGCTTCCACAATGACGCTGTTGGTCGGGATGGCGTTATTAGCTGGCCATAGCTAGCCAGTGGGGCACGCTCACATGCACAAACATGCACTAAAAGCACGGGCGGCCAACCGGCTATGTTAACAAAGCACAGAGAAACTCGGATTGCAACACACACAGAGGGAGAGAGACTTAATTCTCTGCTCAAATAATCATTAGTCCTTTATATTTTTACATAGCTAATAGATGTTTGCTGTTATATTAATGCTTTGGATACCAAATTCAGCACCTTTAATCTGTGATTGTCTAAATAATGACTAAACTATGTCTAGCTTGTATAACTATGGTGCTCACAAAACACTCGCACACAGAGAATCCCCACTGCTAAATAATAGAAAAAGACTGAAATCTTCAAATACTTTATCACCCCGTGTTCCCGTGTAATTCCGTCTGGAAGCGGCTCTACAGATGAAGTTTCAACTCTGTGACAGACAAAGTTAAGCTACAGTAAGTGACAGTGACATTGACTGCAGGCTTACCCTTCCATAAATCCAATAGAAATGAACGTAACAAAGGCAGAGCCATAGCTGAGACAGCAAAGTACGGAGAAATCCGATGAGGATGTCTCTATACGAAGCATATTGATGTGCTGTAGTTAATCTCTGGCAGCTTGCCATGAAAGAGCACTGGCTCTGAAACTAATGCACACCTGTGGGAATAAATCAATGACAGGCGCTCATTTTTTACGGGATTGAATTGTAGGAAAATAATACCATGACAGTTGAATCCCAAGATACACCTCATTAAGCGCTGTCTTCTTTCAAATTTCTTTAAGCGGGACCCTAAATGATTCAGCAAACCTTCCCATTCTTCTGTTTTTACACAGAGGCACTCAGATGGCTTTGTGTACTCAGTGATTCTCTCTTCAGTCTATACCAATTACTTTGATTCAAACTGTTGAACTAACAATATCATGCTTAAACAGAGAAAGAACGGATGAAGCAGGCAATCAGTGAAAACTGTGAAGCTGCTGCTTTTCAAGTCAAACATATTTCACATACATGAAAGACATTCTTCTATAAAAGCAGATGAAAAAAGCTTCAATAAATCTCTCTGATGTAGTTGCTGTGATTTGTGTCCATGGCTGTTTTTGTTAATTAATTTCCCTCCTTTGGCTCTGCTGTGATCTGCATGTACCTGCAGTATATCTTGCTGTGCCACTAACCTGATATGAAAGCCATTCATCACTTGATGGGGGCAACAACAAGCCAGGTGAGGTCACAACAACTAATAAAACATCAGCAATGTGGTTTGAGCACGGCAACAGAGGAATTATGAATTCATGTTATTACTCCGGACAGTCACATTAATATTTGTCAATCTGTATTCCAGAGGGAAACAGCAAAGATAGAGATTGAACAAGTGATGCAATGGAGGTGAAATATCTGGAGTTGCCCTGAGGAATTAATTATGAAAGAGCATGCAGTCATTTTCTGACAATAAAGACAAACTGAGCTTCATGAACGATAACAAAAACAACGCTAAAAGATTAATCATTTTATTATGATAGAGCCCTGTTCAGTAGTAGTTCAATATCTTGCTCACAATAGGTAAAAGTTTTACTGTAGTTCTCTGGCATTAGGAAAAGCTGCTTGTCTCGGAGGCACTTTGGATTTCAATCAGAAGTTTTGATATATTGGCTCCTGGTGAAGAATTATCCATATCCCTTTATCTGAGTTTAATTCAGGCCACTAAAAAAAATCTATATGTTCTCATTTATTTCCTTATACGTGTGAAGAACTGTAGCCCCGCTTTGTGATGTTATTTGGGCTTATTACATGGGTGTTTTTTTTAATATGTTTTGCTTATTGTTACTTCACTTGGATGTTTGAGTTTCTGCAGAATCATGTATGTGCATTATGCATACAGTCTTTTCAAAATAAACTTCCGTCTTCACAGGAAACAACTTGGTTAGGTTTAGGTAAAAATTGTGGTTTGGGTTAAAATAACTCCGGAAGTGACTAGCTAAAGTACGGAAGTTAGGTGACAAATAAATCAACGTTGACTTCTGGTTTCACACAGGGTACGAACAGCAGCCTCCTGAGCGAATGTCTGGTGTTTTTTGACGCACCCGTCCACCCCGACCTCCTTCCTACGTGACATTTGTCGCTCTTTATACTTCCTGGTTCACGATCATGTGGATTACAGATGAATTGATTTCGTGTTATATATACAAATTACAATGCATTACTTTTCGTAGGTAAAGCTACAAACAGAGTATAAAAACAGCCTGTTTTGTGACATCACAAGTGGAAGCCAATCATGATCCAGTATGCACGTATGATGTGGAACCTTGAATCCGCCAGTGAATGTACGCTGAGAAAGGATTTTTCGGTGAAGTAAGAGACATCTTGTGTAGTTAAACTTCTGAAATGAACATTTGCATATTCATACATTAAAGATTTTTCAATGAGGTAATGTCAGTTTTTTTGCGTGTAAAATCTATGAACACAATTATTTTCATAAATACTAAAAATATGGTGCCACTTTTCCAGTCATCCCAATGTTTAGTTTGTTCTTGTTTGCAGGTTAAGCCGTGAATGTTGAGTGACTCTAGGTAATGAGTGCTCTATGAGACATTATATCGTTATTCCTTAACCTTTGACAAACATGAAAGTTATGCATTGTGCAAACTGTCATGTCAAACATACTCCGTATGTACCACCTTAAAGCCCACATTCACTGTATCTGCTAGCCTGTACTCACTAACATGAGCTTGTTTCTGCCATCTGCCGCCTCCAATCAGCACAAACACAGTTTGCTGTTGTGTGATGTAATTGTAGCCTACATGTAACAACCTGTTGTGTTTGCACATGTCAGGTGAGCAGAAACTCTTGTTTTGTGTGGGCAGTAGTGATAAAGAGCCAGGTCAACACACTGATCCCACATGCGAGGCTGGACTGAGGGTTTATTGATGTGGGCAGAGGGACAGGCTCTCAGAGCAGGTGGGCGGCTCCAAAGCAGTTCTAACTTTAATGAAACACACAGACCACCAGCACTCACTGGACATCAGCATAGTGACAATCATGACACTGAAATGGCTTTCAGAACGGTCCACTTTACTCATTTGCATTCACACGGGAGAGTGCTGCTGTGTTATCTGACATGTATTTCTATGTTAAGTGACAGTTGTTTTTTATGTATTTTCAGATTTTCTTTCCCCCTGCCTCCTTACTAGCCATTCATCTGGCAGCTACTCAATAACTGTTTACACCACTTTGGTAACTTTAACAAAAATGGAAGACAGCTTTAGTTTTTAGCGTCTTTTTAAAATCAGTGTCTGTGACAGTGATCAAGCTCATCCCAGGAGAAAGAAATAATTCAAGCTATTTACACTGGTCATTTTAAGTCTTAGAGCTTTCTTGCCAAAAGTTTTTTGCAAGCAGAGAACATAACTTCACATGTATAAGTTTAACTCTAGATAGGTACTTGGAATGTGTCGCAGAAAAATACAGATAGCATCGGCATAGGCCAACGAAAGAAAAGCTAAATAACAAATCTTGTACATGATTTATATGGAAATCAGCACAAGACTTGGACTTTGCAACATGAAATGAAAGTGGAGCCTCTTTGCTGATATGAGGTTTCAATTACATTTGTTTTGGTTAGGTGACAATGAATCACACATGGATACCTTCTCTCTTCTAGGAGCAGGGGAAAGACGACAATGAAAGGGAAAAACACGTCCCACCTTGTTGCTTTATTCTTCAGCCTAATAGAGTTGCTGCTTTCATTCATTTTTACTTCCAAAGGCTGCACTTTCAAAAAAAAAAAAAAGTGCATTGAGTGAGCTTTTTAAATGCCATTTGACATCCAGAACCAAATGTTCCCGAAAGATTAATGGCATTCAGCTAAACTCGGCTATTGTTGGTTCAAAACAAGCTCGCTCATTTAATCTTCAGAGCAAAAGTAATGATAATGAAATAAGATTCCAGCGAATCATCTCCTGCAACCTTGTGGCTGTACCTTCAAGGCCAACTTAAACTTTGATGTGCCCTTTGAGACGTAATGCATCATTCCCGAAGGACTTGACTCATTAGATCGGTAAGGGAATTTGACAAATGCTTTCTGTGGGGATATTTACATGACCGTAGGATTCAGAATAAAAGCGTGTGACACAGCCAAGGTCGGGTTATATACGTCCTCATGTCTTATTCACATATATCGCTGCAGAGTCTCGGAATAAACATGCAAACATTACCACGGAACGAGGAATCACACAAACAGCAACATTAAACATGATGAGTCTCAGGCACATATTTTAGTAGAATTGACCATTTGTTAAACCCCTAGCAACTGTAGCTAATGTTTCAGTGGGTGCTTTCACATCAGGGACCCAGGCCCGGATCCGAATACACTGGACCCTTAAGTCCAGTTTGTTTGATTAGTGTGAACGCTCCGTACCGTACTTGGGCACGGAGAGTTGATCCGTACTTGAGTCCACTTGAAAAGGTGCTCTAGTACGGTTCCTATGTACTTGGGTACGGTCCGCATCAGGTGAAGCCAACTGTACCAAAACATGGAAGTGGACAACTATTTAACGCGAGTAACGTTAGCGGTCAGCAAGTAGTTTTGAAACGGCAGGCTGTTTTCAATAACGCCGGTGTCCTCCGATCATCTGTATCTTCTCGCAGCATGCGGCGATCTCATCCTCTGAACTGCACGGCCGTGGATGATAAAGCAGGAAGGCAGGCGAGAGCTTCCTTGAAATATAAACAATAGTAGGCATTGGTGTTGGCCGATGTTTGGAGTGTGTAAAGCCGGCATATTTTCACATTTAACTTTATCACTTTAGGATTTATTTAGACCGAACCAGAGTTGGCGATTGTTGGAAAGACTAACGACGACGGTTTTGGTGAGTTTTATTTTGTTTCGGTGAAGTTTGAATGAGGTGTTTCACAATGCTCCGCCACTAGAACAGCTGATCTCAACATAAACAAATACACATGGATGATAACGCAAGTATACTCGGGTACAGAACAACTTTACTAATGTGAAAGCAGCAAGGGAATAGAGAGTGGGGGGGGCAATCGTACTCGGGCACGGTACAAATCAATCATACCTAACGTGAAAACGCCCATCTGAGGGAGGCCAAAAAAGTGATATGAAGATATTAGGTGTGTTAATGTAGTCATAACTGGTTATGAAAATGTAGAAATCCTTGGTACATTTTCACAACCACAAGTGACAGAGAGACTCTGGGAGCTGTAAAAATCTAAATCAGCCTTTAATTTTCTGCTTTTTGGCCTTTCTAGCATAACACAGTGTGCTAGATGTGGAGAACACTTTCAGGCAATCAATCTATTAATAGGGGGATGTAAGCTATGTAGTACGATAATTTGTTTTTCCATTCAACCTCTCAGCCCTCTTTTAGCGACGCATAATATTCTCCATCACGAGGCATGTCAAGGCAGTCATGTTAAGAGACACAACTTTTACTCCGGCTGACATGATAATTATCTACTACAGCGACCGACAATGCTTTGAGGTCATTACTCCCATAGCGGGTCATTTCCCAGCCTTTTTCATGCCTGTGAAACTCTCACAATGTGGAGACAGTAAGAGAGAGAGAGAGAGAGATATCAAGAGAACGAGCGAGAGCATTCCACAAGACGAAAATTAGCATTTGATTTGGACCGTACTGTGGCGCCTAAACTCTCACTTTGCTGAAGTGGCTGTGGATGTCTTTCATAAGACATATATTACATTAGGGCTTTGGGGAGATGACAGGTGGGATTTCACAATACGATTAGAATTTATCAAAGAAACTTTAGTCTCTTTTGTTGATGTGTCAGCCAAGGTAGAAGTTGTGTTTCGTTGTGTGAATGTAAACTAGTTCTGGCAGGTGTTTCCTGCTTCCTTTCTTTGACTTGAAGGAAATTACTGTCTCACAGCACACACTCACTTTAGCTTCCCATCTTCTGAGGGAATTGGCATACATCATAAAGCCCTGAGCAATCAAATCTGGGCAGATGACACAGAAAACAAAGCAAGGCAGAAAAGTGAGTCTGAGCGGAAGCCCTTCAAGGTAAAAGTTTTACTGGGAATTCAAGGTAGAAGTTTCAAGGC